>PVKM010016397.1:0-26859 GCA_004027735.1 Carollia perspicillata
AGGAATTAGTATGTCTTCCGAGTTTATGCTTAACCATCACACACAAAGCTCAGTGTCTCTACACACTACGTTCCGACAGGTTTCCTGCAAAGGAGCAGGAAGCTTCTCTGGGAGCTGGCTTTGGATGTTAAGAAGCACTCACTAATAACTCATTTTAGTTTCTTATGCAGTCCAGGCCTTTGCGTGGGCTGTTCCTTCAGCTGG
The DNA here is from genome assembly GCA_004027735.1 of Carollia perspicillata. Lineage (NCBI taxonomy): Eukaryota > Metazoa > Chordata > Mammalia > Chiroptera > Phyllostomidae > Carollia > Carollia perspicillata. The sequence continues at coordinate 205 of PVKM010016397.1, forward strand.
AAACACTTTCCCAACATTTGCACAGTGGCTTCTGTCCCTTCTTCAGTTCAGGCTTCAATGCTACCTCCTGAGCAAGATCCTTCCTGCCCGTCCTAATAAACGAGCCTCCTCCTCCCCGCTCAGTCCTTCTCTAACCCTGGACCCTGTTCATGTCCTTTCGAGAGCACATTGTTCAAGTTGTACTTGATTCTTTACCGTCTCCCAGAACTAGACTAAAAAGTCTAAGAAGGTGGAACACACACCTGTTGTACTCACCACCAGTTGCACGGGGCTCCTCAGGGTACCTAGCACAGAGCTGAAGCTCAGTAAATAAGAAGGGAGGGCAACTTTGCAGTGAAGTGCATAAAACACTCCCTGACTCTCATACGACACACAATAATGAGGCAATAATCCTGCCTGTGACTTAAATGGAAGGAGCAGTCAGATAGTGGTTAGGAACTGGGAGTTTTCCAAATAATCCCAAATGTCCTAAAGGAGTGAAAAGAACAATATTAACAAGGTGTTCTCCGAGAGAACAGTGCTGGTGAACCAATCAATGGAATAGAGAGCTTCCCTTCAAAAAGCGACCAGGCCTGCCTGGCCTGATTTTGGTTTATGTTTTGTTATCACTTTCATATCTGAGATGAGCACAGCCCACACTTTAGTTTGCCTGACCCACAGGTGCTTTCTCAAGAGTACCCTTCACACCTGCACTCAGGTTCTCGGTGGGATGTTGTGGAAAACCAGGATGTGACGGAACAACCCGTGCATTTTGTGGTTAGTCACGAAGCCCCGGAATTTGACATCTGTTTGATTGCAAGTAAATAGTTTTCAATTTTGAAATGAATGATACGCTGTTTAACCTGAAAGCTAATTATAGCAAGAAGGTTGCAGGACAACAGCAAATGCTTGTCACTTGGTTATGAAATCAGCCCACATGGATTAGTATATGTCTCAGTGAGTCAGACACCTCCAAAATTTACCCGCAGCTCTTGGATTTTTGGCTGAAGGACTTTAACATTTTAAATACTCCAGTACCTTTGTACAAAATAAAATAGCATACTTTAAGAGCTATTATCTGGTTAATAGCTCTTATGGTATAAAATAGCTCTGATGGTATAAAACCTGAAGTAGGAAAAGGATTTTTAAAACATTCTTTAGCTAGGTGAAGAAAATACTGACAAGATAGAGGAAAAGCAATTTGACAAGTCTCCTAGGGATTCTGACACTGCAGGGATTCTTTCTATATATACACCACACTGTGTTAGTCAAACAGCAAGTATTTGGTCTGTAGTGTGATATGGTCAAAACATACTACAGATGAATCCATGTTCATGTTTCTCCAGCCCTAGGGAGCTCATTTTACAGACTGGAAAACTAAGGTGTAGAAAGCTGAGTACAATACTTCAGAAGGGCGTCTAGGACCTTGCTTACTCAGAGAGTGATCCTTTGTTGGAAACTGCTTTGCCTGGTTTCAGAAGCTGTAAAACCCCCATGGCTAAGGCTGCATGAGCGACCTTCAGACTGTGAGCCACTAAGGAGACAAAGCTTATCTCCCTGGCAGGAGCGCTGCTTCTGCTTCATCCATCTCTGGCCCCCAATGCCTGGTCAGTTAGTCAATGACAGGTAAGACCCCTCAGAGAGGGGCAACCTAAGCCAGACATGATCACTTGGGAAGCCCTCAAGGAAGGACTCGGAGGGCTGCAGCAAAGGGGGTGATGGACCCTTGCTCCCTGGCTATTCTGACATAGACTGAGTCGTCATTCTGTCTGCAAGAAGTCTCCTAATCTCTTGGCTGCCTTACTACCCCTGCCTGATTTAAGCCTGAGACAATGCTGGTGATGGGTACCGCTCTGTGCTGGAAAGGGTGGGTTCCCTAAGGCAATCAGGCCTAAGAAAGAATATGTAAAATCCTATGAAACCTGCTTTGTTTAGAATGCTCTCAATTAAATAAGGGTCCAAGAAAGAAGTGAGTTTGTTCCTCAAAGTTTTGTGGCTCTTTAGCTATCTGACCCTGACTCAAAATAGGCCCTCAGAGTTCTTCGTTGTCTATTGTTTGACCCTTACTGCCTGACAATGATTAATGAGATTTACCTGTATTTCTGTGCAAAATGAACCCAATAAAAGCCCATCGAGGAAAAGGCTCTTGGCCCTTCTCCTTTGAGAGATCGGCCACCTTTCCTCCCCAAGCAGATCAGGTCTTGGTAGCATCATTTTCGTCTGTGGCGGGCAGGAGGGCTCTGCAGGTGGAGCCCCCACCTCCCACAATCCTTGGACCGGGAGCCTTACTTGGGAGCTCTTTAGAAATGCAGACTCTCAGCGGCCCCAGACAGTGCTGAAGCAGAACCTGCATTTCAGCAGGGTCCACAGGCGATCTGGACACTCCTTCCAGCCTGAGAAGCACCCATCTGGCCAGCAGTGCTGGAGGCGGGGCTGCCATCCTTATCTTCTGGCCTGGGTGGACCACTCCACCTGGGCCTTGGCTGAGCTGTCACCTCCTCAAGGAAGCTTTCCATGACCTTCCTGGCCCATTAGTTGTCCCTGCCATGGGATTTCAGAGTGTCCTACCCTTTCCCAGTCATGGAAACTGTCACATATTTACAGCCAGGCCAGATAGACAGGCAATTTATTGGGCAGTTATAGTGAACCAGTGAGGGCCAGGCCCAGAGGTGCCTGGGTCCTGGTGCCGAAGGCTCACTGGATGCACCGAAGAGGGCCATGCATTCAGGGGTATCTTCTTTCCAAAAACGACTCCATTGTGAAACCACCAAGCACATCTCTATAATTTAAGATGACCATTTGGACCTGGTCTTGGAATTGCACTCACTGACAGGCTTCAGGGCAGTCTGTAATATTCCCATTTCTATTTAGAGCCCCCGCTTGCCATTTATGAGGTCGAGGTAAATGAACTTCAACAGATGGTAATAACCACACCTCGAGTATCATCCCAATAAAATCCAGTAATTAGGGCAGCACCTTTCCTATCATTTTCAGTCTAGAGGGCCCCGCCCTGTCCCCTAATTATCACGGTCCATAGGGCGCAGCCTCAGGAGACAAACAAGGAAACCCTTCCCGGCCAGCTCTTCCTCAGTCTCTTGCCCATTTAGAGAGTGGCTCTGTCCCTTCCTGCTAAATCAGCGATGTTGTGGTTTGGGAATGAATGCTGCCTGTTTTTAAATGCCGTGTGAAGGTCTGGGTATGACAGTGTTTGCAGTCATCAGAGGTCACCTTGCCAGCTGGCGAACTCACAGGATGTTATGGAGGACACCATCCCAGGAAGCAAGCAGTTTGCAAATGTCATGCACACACACGCGCACATACACATACACACACATGGTCATGGATGATGTGGGGATTGGCTTTGGAGGCCATCCAGCTCTTCTAGACCGAATGGCCAGTTCTTCCCCAGCTGCATTTTGAGCTTTTCCTGGGATTAAGTTACCGCAGAACCCAAACTGAATTTATTTCCAGTCCCATTCCCAGGTTAGTCGGGTGGCCACATAACACTTTCTTGAAGCCTAGGAAAAGGCAGGGTGGCACTCAGGATGGCTGGAAAGGCAATGGACAACGCCACGGCATGAAGTAGATTTACGGTGTCCGGACCTGGAACTGGGGATTGGGCGGTGGGCCTGAAACCGAGGGGAAGAATCTGTGTCGAGACGTAGGGAGAAGTGTGTGAATCTAAGAGTTGAAGGTAAAACTTGAGTGACTCCAGAAGATACTGCCTTGGTAGGTTATGGGACTACTTTTCTAGAAATTCCCTTAGAAAAGAGAGGGTTCTCTGGACTGGTTGAATGTCCTCTAGAGGCCACAGAATGGATGGCATAACCTTTATGCGGACACTTTGGTTTTATTTCCATTCTCTGATTTCCTCCCTCTGGCGGTACCTTAAAGGGTCATAATTTCTGGTGGCCCCCTCCCTTTTATTGATCAAAAGCCTTTAAAAATATTACCTTATCCATACAGCTGTTACAAATGAACGAAAAATAGATTTTAGAGCCTGTTTCTTTTCTGAAGGAAGAGAGGGGAACTCACATTTAACGACAGCCTCCAAAGCGCCCGCGGGGCCAGGCTGCTTCTCGTCCCTCATTTCATCAACTCTTCAGCTGTGCCTGTCTACCTGCATTTCATTTATTTTATTTATTTTTCAGGGGAGGAAATCATAGAAAGATGAAATCACCTGTGCTAGTGCAAATTAACCCAAATAATTAACTCTACAACTCATGGTATTTTTCCTTCATGCTGCGTCTCAACTTGCCCTCTTTATTTTTTATTTTTTTGCATGCAAATGGACTGATACATAAAACCTGGCCTCAACACTGAGCACAACATAAAGATTTTTCTTTATAGCTATATTAGATATCTATACTGTTTTGTAATAACTATTCTTAAGCTTTATATGATTGGGCTCAATGTTGGGAGTATACATTTCCTTTTGGTGATACTTATACATTCCTCAAGGGAAGGGGTCAGTGTTTTCATTCATTTCTGTTTCCCCCTGGTTCTGGCACAGTCAGGGCTTGCCCTCAGTAGACATTGGTACGTGATTGACAACCAGCCAAGGACAAGGGCCCCATCTACTGAATTTGCTTTTTCATTAGTCTTCAAAAATCCTGTCAGGGAAGCATGTGAGAGGGTGTCTCACTTATCTAGGAGAACCCATGGCAGAGACCTTTCCTTACTGGCCTTCGGTCTCAAGCTGCTTTTTTAAAAATGAAGCTTCCTAACTGGTGTTTCACCTTGGAAATCTGAATATCCTAAAAAGAACTGGACGTCTTTTGTCAACAGCTAAGGGTATGGCTGTGCACTCGTGGACGTGGCCTTGTCAAAGTCCTTTTAAGTCTGTGAGGTAATGCGTGATGAGTCAGGACAGGAACTGAAGGCCCAGTGACCTCAGGCTGAGCTGTTTAGGGGAACTAAATATTGCACTGGCAGGCCGGGCTCTGTTTTGCATACATTACAGGATTCTAGCTGCAGTTGGCTAATAACTAGGTTTTAAAATATTTCCCTTATGTAACCGTGTTAGACGCTCTTAGCTGCTCATGGATGTAGGGCAGGGCATTGCTCCGGTTCTTAGCAGAAAAGGGGGGCATATGCCAACGAGGTAATTCAGAAGAGTGTTTGAAAGGAAAAATTTACCAAGGTGTGGGCGGGGTTGAAGGCAAGTGACCAGGGACGGAACAGGAACCTGGGATTAGCCACCTGGGGGAGCAGGTACCAACCGTGGCCTGAAGGGGCAAGAGGAGGGACCCATTATGTGGGGACAATAAGTGTATATAGAGGGTCACTGTGGCCTTCAAGTAGCAATGGGCAGCGATCTTGAAAGGAATGAGCTGGGGAAGAGCATGCCTTGGCCTTACTCTCTGCCTGTCCTCTGATCTCCACCCATTGGTTGGACCCGATGGAAGTCAGACACCAAGAGGCTCCAGAGGCCGCTCAGACAAGTCAGCCTTTCGGCGCACAGGCCAATGAGAACAAGGGTGAGCACACATCTGCGGACAAATGGAAATGTCTGGCGAAACGCCAAATCGCAAATCTGCTCATCCAGAAGCTCTTTCTGTTGGAGGTTAAGAAGTGTTCTTTGGCAATTAAAAAACAAAAGAGGCTTGTATGTGAGGATAAGGTGGAAAACACTGAGTTAAATGAAGCTAAACAGCTCTTTTTACTTCAGGACTTCTTAAGAGCTTTAAAATGCTAACACACGTTGTGGTTCTTTAATGGAAAAGGTCTATTTCCCAAACTTGGTTGGCCATGGCCATGATCCTTGAAGAAGTATCTCACAGGACTTGCATCACCAAGAACTTGCTTTAGCTTAAAACCTATTGGTTAAAGGCAAAACAAACAAACAGACAAGACAGAAGTACTAATAAAGAAATCAGGAAATGTTGGAAATCAGTGTTGCCAATTTACAGGCAACAATATAATTGTTAGCAGTCAATGAGAAGTGACCCAACGATAAAAGGGAACATCACTCTGTACTTTCCTAGTCTGGGCTTGGCTTTGCCATGAGGGATGGGAGGCCGCATGTGGAGAAGGCCTGGCCAACTCCCATGATGTCACCCCCTTCTTGGGGCCAGCTGATGATGCTGTCACTCTTTTTCTCTAAAATTGTGGAAAGGGCCAGTTGCTTTTCAAGACCACCCACAGTTGCCCCATTACCTCCTGTGTGTGGGTGGCCTGTGTGCACCTGGCAATAGGATGCCTGATTCCCAAATGAGGGTGGGCTGAGCTGACCATTGAATCAACTCTTTTTGGTTTCCCTTATCACTCAGCTGCCTGAGGCACAGTGTGGGAAAACCAGCCAACAACTTATCTTGTTGATTGATCATCAACTACATAAACAGTAGTTTATTAACAGTCCTCTATTCATTGATAGTCTTTACCACTCTTAAGTATTCTTACTTAAGTATCACAACAACTCTGTGAGACATAATTGTGGATTTTTACCAGTAGGAAAACCAAGTCTCAGGGAAACGACTTATTCAAGGTCACCTGGCCATATTAGAACTGGAAATTGGGTGTTTTGGTCCCTAAGTTGATGCTTTCCTTGCCTTGTTGGCTGTATAGTGTGAGGAGAATTGGTATTTAAAACTCAAAGCACCTAGGGGTACTGTATAAATTCATATAGGGACTCTGCCTCTACCAAGCTCCCTTTCTCTTGCAGAGGCCCGAGGATATAGAGAAGAAAGGTCACTTTCAAAGCATACGTCTAGTTCTTTGTTGCTCCTAAGAAATACCACCTTGAATGGACTTCCCAGGGCTTGGCCAGGCAGCTAATGACTCTTCAGTTATTCAGCGATAGGTCCAGAAGCATACAGGGCGGTAGAGGGAACTCACCTGCGTTGGAAAGTGAGGGAGGTTGAGTTTGGCTGTGAGAGAACACCGGAGGGCAGGGTGAGGACACAGAGACTGAGGAAGTCTACAGCCAGGTCGAGGGGATGATGACGCACAGTAGGGGATTCACTGGGAATGCGACTGGAGGACTTCCAAGAATAGAAAGGTCCATTGTTCAGTTTGAAGATGTATAGAGTTTTGGTGCCATAATTCTTTGCTGAGCCTCAAATGTGAGCCTCATACAGGCGGTATTTTTGGAGGAAACGATGCCCTAACATGGGCAGCCCATGGAAATGGCAAGGCAACTCTTGCAGGGGAGTAACTCGGGGGGAAATGAGCTCCGAGGAGGAAGTGGTGGGGGAGGTGAGAAGACCCGAAGATCCGAAGACCCCTTTCCTAACACCAAGAACCTCCAGAGGGTTTGGAGCTGCGAGTGCTACCACTGCACGTTGAATGGATTGGGCAATTTTATTGGCTCCCCAAACAGTCCAATACTTTGCCTGGCATTTGGGTTATTCCTACACCTGTCCCAGTTGTCCCATCGCAGTCCTTTGTTTATCCCAGAGGAACTGCAGGCTCCCAGGCCCTCCTTTCCAAGCCTCAAGCACTGAGGGGCTCGCTTCAGATTCGTCAGCCACCGGGGAACTGCGAGAAACACCCGGTTCCTGCTTCACACTCCCGACTCCAGGAGCACTTTATGTCGTGATAGCTACAGATACAGGAAAGTGTTTTGTCTTTTGAGGTTTTTTTTAACAGCTCAGGCAAACCCTACGGGAGTTGGCCTTGCATGAACACGATGCCCATTGGCAGTCCCATTTCTGCTGCTTCCCAGGAAGTAGGGACCGTACACTGGATGTGACCCCAGGATTTCAGACTGTTCTGGGGATGCTCACTGGCAACTCACCTGTCCTCTGCCCAGTAGCAATGCCTGCTTTCCCATGATTCATTTCTCCTATTTGGTTACGACCTCGTCAGTAGCATGCAGGAACGCATAGTACCCAGCAACCTGTGAACCACGTGGTGGAAGGATCTACCTGTGGCAGGTGAAAAACGGTCCCCCAAAGATGTCCAGGTCCTGATTGCTGGAACCTGTGACTATGCTCCCTTATGTAGTAAAAGGGACTTTTCCGATGTGATTACTCGAAGGCTCTTGAAATGGGAGATTATTTGGGATTACCCAGGTGGGCTCAATGTAATCACAGGAGTCCTTATAAGAGGAAAGCAGGAGGGTCAGCGTCACCAAAGGAGATGTGACAATGGATGCAGAGGCAGTGAGGAGATGGGACAACATGTCACTGCTGGCTTTGAAGGTGGAGGACGGGGCCATGAGTCCAGGTGTGGGGGCAGCCCCATAAACTAGAGAAGGCCAGGAAACAAACTGCAGACACCTGGACTTTAGCCCACTGAAACGTATTTTGGACTTCTGACCTCCAAAACTATAAGATAATAAATATGTGTTGTGTTTAGCCACTACATTTGTGGCAATTTATTACAGGGCAATAGAAACTACACCACTAACCCAAAGTGGAATCCTAAAGAAATAAAACATAGGTCAGAAAATATTTCCTGGACCTGGGCTGGGTGTTCATGTGTTGTTACAGTAACTTAACACTAAAGAATAAATTACAAAGTCAAAATGAAACATATCCAAATCCTGTCAGCCTGAAACAATGTCTGTCATTTGATTCTGTTCCCTTTCAGTCAGGTTTTGGCCCTGTGTATATTTTAAATGTAGTTAAAATTAGAATACATGTAAAATTTTGTGATCGCTTCATCATAACCGTACTTCTAAATTGCTACTAAGTCTTCATAATCATTGTCTTAACTTATTCCACAAACCTCCTCTGTGAGAATCTGCCACCATTTACCAAATGTTTCGAGGTTGTTAGGCGTGTCACCTGGAGACGATGCTTTGGTATAACAGCAAAGGCATTAAGTGAGTGAGTATCAAAGGTGAGCACGGGTTTTGGTGGCTAAGGAGCCGAACAGCCTCAAGGAAACATCGGACGGCCACCCACGGGGTTGCTGTGGGAATTCAGTGAGATACTGATGTCTGGGGCCCCTCGAGATGCTGAGCACATAAGAGCTTTGCAACTAATAACTTGTATTGCTTTTTTCAAATGCTAATAACAATTTGCTAGTAATTTTTTATCATCCAGGGTCCCCATTTTCCCAGTTCCTTTCTAACCATTATTCTTATTGAAATTGGTTAATAAGTTTTGTAAGTACCTTTTAATCTGTAGAGTTCCCGTCCATCTCCTCTCTATTTTTGGTGAAGAAACAGGGCCCTCTGTCTTGAGACTCCCTGCCTGATTTTGCTGGTCACATGTCTAGGCCGCAGTGTGAGAGTTTGACGGGTTCCCGTCTCCCTGCATTTCCTGTGAATTGGAATCAGAGCCAGAGGCTCCACACATTCGTGTTCCGTTCTTTCGGTGAGAGCGCATCACAGACGGTGTCCTGAACTTCTGCAAGGAGGCCATGCGGTCTGGCTGACTCTCCCTTTGTGATGTCAGCCCCACCCCCAATTCTTGCCCAGGTCCATGTATTTCTTAGGAGTTGCAAAATAACGGCAATTTAACTCTTTTATCTTTTCATGTATTAGATGGAACCATTTCATAAACTTCCTGTCAACTACTTGGCACCCTGAAGGGTATTTTGTAAAGAAGGCCAGATAAACGTTTGGTTCTTTATCTTTATTTACCAAATATTTTTTAAATGAGTTCAGTTTTCCTAGTATCTGCTGAAAAGGAGGAATGCACTTTCAAAAACCGTTATCATAAACCAATTCATAAATTTAGTTGGCTGCAGTCAAAGTCCCGCGAGTCTTCACATTTTGCTGTCTTGGACAGCAGGGCCCCTTCGGATCGCCTCCGGTGCCCACTGACTCGGTGTTTGTAATCTGACGCCCCTTGTTTTTCTGATATGACATGGCACATAGACTTGCCTCGGATGCCTCTTGTCTCAATTCAGCCATTTCCTGGAGGAGTCCTTTTGGTGCAAAATGGTATTTAAGGACCACAACCTGGGGACTGAGGGTGCTCGATGCCGTTGGGTTAGTCACTAGTTTTAGGCCTTTTTAATAGTCAGAGCCAAGAATTTTTTATTGTGAAAAAGTTTCACCGATTTGTTTTTGCGGAGTGGGGAAGAGAGGGAGGAAGAGAGGGAGAGAAAAGCCAATGGGTTGCCTCTCACTCCTGACTGGGGACCAGACCGGCAACCTGGCCTGTGCCCTGACTGGGAATCAACCTGGCGACCTTTGCCTTGCAGGACAATACCCAGCCAACTGAGCCTCACTGGTCAGGGCCTAAGGATTCTTTTAAATTAAAGATTAAATACATCAAAAGCCCATACTAATATAATTCAATTCTGGGACTATGGGTTTTTAACTTAGCTTTATTAATCTTGTATCTGTGACTCATTCCTTTCTCGTTCTGAACACCAACATATTTATCCAGAGCCTTTATCTGGAATACACACATAGCAGTCTCAAAATAACTATTTTGGCACTACCATCAACAATATGATTACCGAACTCCATTTAGGACTGTTCACAGCTTTTTTTTTTTCCTTGGTCTTAGTTTATATCCTGCTGGGGTCTAGTCAATTTACCGTGTTTTAAAGTCATTTGAAATGGCTCCTGTGTGGTTACGAAACCAATTCTATACACTGTTTGGTTCTTATTTTCATTTGGTTATTACCTTTAGGGATTTGAAGCATCTTTGTTTCATTATTACATAAAATATGTACATGGCCCCTAAATCCAAACTACAAGCCACGGGGCATTTAGAGAAGTCCAGCTTCTGTTTCTGTACACTCCGACTTACTCCTTCCCCTCCTATACATGCCCACTGAAGAGTGGTTTTGTTCTTTCCTTGCATTTCAGACTATAAGCAAATACATAGATTTGCTATTCTCCCCTTTTCTAGGTAAGCTATGCATAATTTATTAAAAGATTTTTTGCAGAGCAACATTGAGTGAGGAGCACAGCTCCCACTTATCCCCTCTCCCCCACAGGCACAGTCCCCCCCGCCACCCATCCTGCGCTAGAGGGTTCCTACTGATGGACCGGTGCTAACACACTGCTATCTCCCAAAGTCTGTAGTCTGCATTAAGGTTGTTCCCGCTTGCTGCCGCGCCCTCTGTGGATTTTGGCAAATGTACCATGACGGGTATCCACCACTAGTGTCGTACAGCGGAGATTCAGTGCTCTAGGACTTCTCCATGCTCTGCCCATTCATACTTCCTCCCTCAACCCAGGCGTGCACTTTTTCAATCATTTTAAACCCTGGAGACCACTGCAGGGTGTTGAGATATTCTTTATTTCTTTTTACACCCGCAGAGTCCTCTGCGGCGTGGCTGTGCCACAGGCTGTTCAATCTCCGTGCATTATACGGCTGCACCACAAAATTGCTTCATGTGGATACATTAAGATTTATTTTAAAAATTGTCCATTATTGGTTAAGTTTTTATGAAGATTGCTTTGCTGTTATAATTAACACTGAGATGAACCTTTCTATACATACACAGTTTGTTGGAAATTTCTGACTGTGTTATGAGGATGAGTTCCTATCAAAAAAGTTATTGAGGCCTTGGCTAATGTGGCTCAGCGGGTTGAGCATCAGCCTGTGAACTCAGAGGTTGCTGGTTCAATTCCCAGTCAAGGCATATGCCTGGGTTGTGGGCCAGCTCCCCAGTTGGGAGCATGCAAGAGGCAACCAATGAATGTTTCTCTTGCACATTGATGTTTCTCTCCCTCTCTTTCTCCCTCCTTTCCCCTCTCTCTGAAAAAAATAAGTAAAATCTTTTTAAAAAAGTTGTTGAGAATATCATAAAGTTATTGTAAAACAAACAAGCCCAAAACCTGTGACTTAAAACAACCATCATTTGTTTAGCTCATGGTTCTGGGGTCAACAATTTGGGTTGGCTCCATCCAGGTGGTTCTTATTATCTAGGCTGCCCTGCATCACACATCTGTAGTTATCTGCTAGGTGGGGCAGGGGTCTGCTTGTCTAAGATGCCAGCAGCTAGGACATGTTGCTTGTCTGTGCCTCACATGGTCTCATCCTGTGGCAGGCCAGCTCCAGCCTGTCACGTGATGGCTGGACAGGATTCCAAGAGAGCAAGCAGAGTGTGTAAGACTTGAAATTGGCACACCATCACTTCTGGTACATTCTACTGGCCAAAGCAAGTCACAAGGGCAGTGGGGAAATAGATTCCACCCTTGAACAGGAGCAGCTGTAAAGTTGCTTTGCCAAGGACATGGACACAGGAAGGGGCAGAGAATTGGGGTCATGTTTGCAAGCAACTTACAATTTGGGGTCAAAGGATATAGACGTTCAAAAGTTCCAAGTACGTACTGGTGGTTCTTATTCCTTTATCCTATTTTCTTCCATGTGACTGCAGTTCATTCAGTGTAAACTGGCTGTTATCGGTTGCTACCTGGCTGTACATCCCTAGGGGAGATCACGAGTAAAATGATAGGACGTATGTACCGGGAGCCAAGTTTCAACTGCAGGGGCTGTGAGACGAATCCGTGCTGTCCTCGTGCCAACAAATTCAACCTAGTTACCCATTGTGGGTCTGAAAACTCCCTTGCTTGGGATCCAACCCAGTATACTAGATTAATAGGAGGGCAGGATCAGTACTCACTTTTGATTGAATCCCCACAGCTACTCTGAAGCTACTTCAGATTAGAACCCTAAATCCATGCCCCCTCCAGCTTCCCTAGAAACTTCTGGATGCTCATAGGCTGCTCCTGATCAGAGCAGAGGTCCTCCCCAGACGGTTCGGTGGAGAAAGCAGTGCCCCAGGAGACAGGAGAGCTGGTTCTAGCCCTGTCTCCAGTAGTGACTGGCTTTGGGTCATTGGACAATCATCATCTCTCTGAGCCTCAGTTTTCTGCTCTGTAGAATGGGGAGAGCAATAGCCACCCCATAGAGTTGAGGTGAGGATTCAGTGTGAAATGGTTGGATGTAGTAAATGTCTTTTCTTTACTTCCAGCTTTACTCTTTGAGGACTGCTGCTTCTAGCTGTTGGGAGGAGGGGAGCTGGTAGAGTTAACTCTCCTCAGACCTCTCAAGGCACAGGGGTCAGGGCGTCTCTTTGCCCAAACATCTGGCTTGTGGCACCGAACAGTGTACAGGTGTAAGTAGTTACTTCAAGGGGGGTCAGCAATTACATAGTTCAGGTTAAAGCTCTTTAAAGAACATGGTGGCCAAGCCAATACCAGCGCCGTGGGTGGCTAAGCTACCTCCTTGATTTGGACAAACTCTGCGTGCTTGTGTCTGCATGTGCCCCACCCGCACCGCTGAGCGTGAAGCAGGTGTCAAGTAGCACAAGGCGGGCAAACCTGTTTGCTTAAACGTCTGACTCATCACTCACTCAGCCTGACAGTCTTCTGAGCTTGTTTCAAGCTTAAAAAAAAAAAAAGAAAAAAAAAGAAAAAGGTGAAGGGTGGAGTGGAAATAGGATCCTTTCATTATAGAACACTTTCCTGAGGGGTTATTTTCCTGACTGTTAATCCAGACCCAGGTTGTTATTTTAGAGGTGCCCTGGAACGAAAACTAGTTTGGGGCTTGGGTGTTAACCCATTCCTGACTCACCCAGTGATGGCGACCCAACGGTTTGCGTAAGGGCTGAGGTGCTCGCAGGCTGCCAGCTGTGGGCTCAGGACCTTGACTTTCCTTTGCAGACTGAGGCCCACTCTTATCATTTGCCGGTAAGACCAGGAGTCCCTGCTCTAGAGTCCCACACGACACCCCCGTGTCCGGCCACTGTCTGGTAGCAGGTCTCTTCAGAGTGAAGGTTGGCCAGCCTGGCGTCCATCTGCATGGGACGGGTGGTGGCCCCCTAGACTGCCAAGTGAGGTTTGACAGCAGAAGTGCCGTCCCCAACTGTGGGGGCCAGTGTGTGTGATTAAGCAAGAATCGGCAAATTGTGGCCAAAAGGTCACATCCAGTCTGCTGTCTGGGGTTGTTCTGTGTTTTAATTAATATTCCTTATTTTTTAGAGGAGTTTTGGTTCACAGCAAAATTGAGCAAGAGGCACAGAGATTTCCATGTGCTCCTTGTCCCCCACCACGTGCGCAGCCTCCCTCCCTGTTTACACTCCCCTGCAGAGCGGTACCTCTGTTAGAATCAGTGAACTTAGAGTGATACATCATTGTCACCTACATTTCATAGTTGACGTTGGGGCGCACTCTCGGTGTCGTGCGGACAAGTCTGTAATGATGGTGTTCACTGCTGTCATTATACAGAATGGTTTCCCTGCCCCGAGCTCTGCCTGTCTTCCCCACACACCCACCCCAGGCAACCACTCATCTTCTATTGTCTCCATTGTCTGGCTTTTTCCAGAACATCATACAGTGGGAATCGTGCAGGATGTAGCCTTTTCACATTGGCTTTTTTTTCACTTAGTAACAGACATTGAAGTTTCCTCCATGTCATTCCGTGGCCGGACGGATCATTTCTTATTCGGTGCTAAACGATCGTCCATGGTCTAGATGCACTAGTTTATTCACTCATTTACCTGTGGAAGGACATGTGGATTAGTTCCAAGTTTGGCAATTATGAATAAAACTGCTACAAGCATCCACGTGCAGGTGTTTCCGTGGCCTTTAATTTTCAGTTTGTTCGGGAAAATACCAAGGAGCATCACTGCATTTGAGCTTCGAGCTGTGGATGCCCAGTCCTCAGAGACGACTCCCTCATTCAAGGTCTCTTCTGCATTTAGACCTTCAGGCCAAGGCTTTCAAACCCTTGTGACTCATCCGCCTCGCCTGCCTGCCTTTCAATAACAGTGACTGCACCCCAGGCCTGTGGAGTCGGGGATCGGCATGTGTATCAGGTGCCTTAATTCTGAGGCAGCAGGTCTGTGCACAGATGTTCTGAAACTGTTTGAAACCACAAAAGCAAGCACCTTCTCAACCAATCGCCTCTGCCTCCATTCTAATTTTGCATGGACTCAGCGCCATTGCCGGAAACATAGAACGCTTTCCTCCCCATGTTGCCGAGACCTCAGGCACTCCAAAGGCCTGACCGAATGCCCCGAGAGGGTGGCTTAGCTGCAGCGGGACATAGGCCGAGACAGCAGAGAGCCCTGAGACACTTAGCTGAGGGCCCCAGAGCTCCCACTACAAGGACAGGGACAGGCCAACTCCATCCCCTCCTTGCTCTCTGACCCCACTGCACTTCTCTCCGCAGATATTATTACAGTGAATTCCACCGTCCCTTGCCAGGGAAGGCCAAGGGCGGCAGCCTGCAGATACAACTTACTCCCCGTGTGTGGTCCTCAAGCACTGCAAACAAAACTTCAAAGGTCCTGGGCAGGCTCGGCCCCTGGACCCACCTCTCTCTTGTGCCTTCTTTAGCAGCCTGTGCAGTCTCCTCAGTGGTAACCTCAGCTCCCTTCTTCCCTATCCCACCCCTCACCCTCCATCAGGGCTCCCAACAAGAAAGCTGCTTCACTGACATCAGTGGTGATTTAATGACCTAATTTCTCCCAGGCTGGCCCCAGTCAGTATGGAAACCTATGCTGTGGGCCTTAGCTGAGCCACCCAAGGGAGAAAAAAAGCTGTGGCTTGTTCTGAGAGCAAAAGAAAACCCATGTGCAGGTGACGCAGACTCACCTGGACGCGGAGGAGAAAGCCAGCCTTTCCCACAGCCAGTCCCTCTCCCCGCTCGCAGCCAGGATTCCCAAATGCTCTGTTCTCCCCGTGGACAGGTGCCTATTGAGCAGCTCCCTTGCCTGTCAGCCTGTTTGCTGCACCTGCTCAGGGATATGCCAGCCTCATCGTCCTCACCTGTGCTTTCTGGGACTCAACCAAGCCGCTCTGGCCTCTTCGTTGATCATTTCCCCCATACCTGGAGCAGCCTTCCTTTTGCCTTATCTGTCTAATGAACACCAACTCGTTCTGTAAAACTCTGCTGAAGCTTGGACTCTTCCAGAATCCTTCCTCCCCACCAGTCAGCATTAATTCCTTGCATATGATTGGATTCAGCCTGGGGCTCTCAAGGTGTGGTCCCCAAACCAGAAGCCTCAGCATCATCTGGAACCTTGTTAGAAATGCAAATTCTCAGGCTAACCCCCCAAAGTATGAAATCAGAACTCTAGGTGTGGGGCCCAGAGGTCTGTGTTTCAACAAGCTCTCCAGGGGATTCTGAGGCACGCTGCTGAGGTATGAGATTGAGTTGGTTCGTGTGTCATGCTGCATTGCAAGTGTCTTCCTGAGGTCTGTAGTTCCCGGTGGCTGATATGGTATCATATACATCTTTGCATCTGCCATTGACCGAAATGTCCCCGGGAGCCTGGTTTCTGACTCCCTTTCTCCACCTGACTCACTGTGCTCAGGCCATACCCTCTTCTCTCTGTCCCTCAAACATGCCCTCTTTGCTTCAGAGCCAAGGCCAAGCTGCCCCCAACTCTTTGCCTGCCTACTAAGCTGCTAATTTCTACAAACCTTCCATTCTCAGCGTAAACACAACTTCCACATGCAAAGCTCTCATAATCTTCCTCTTCAAACACAAAAGGTTAGGACCCCTGTGAGACCCCCACCCCCAAAGCAGCCTGTGCTTTGCCCCTGTGGCACTGCTCACAATTGTCGCTATCTCATTCTTTTTGTAATGTCTGTCTGCCCCATAGATTGTTAGTTCCACACAGCAGGGGCACGTCCCCCCTGTGCCCGTCATCCTTTGCTCAGGTGTCTTCATCCCGGAGCTTCCAAATTTCCAGGTCCTACACGTGCTTCCTCAGGCCTGGGGAGTCCCAGGCAGCAGGGCTCCGCGCAGGCCAATGTGACTTGCTCACGACCTGGCCTGCGGGTAAGTAAACAGTGAAAGCGCTGCAGGGGAGTTTCCAAGTGGCTGTGAGATAAATTTGCCTCTGTTGCCCAATTTCTACTTGGTTTCCATTTCTTTTGGTTCTGAGGCGCATGGCAAGTGCTTTCATACCTGACTTCATTTAGGAACAGGGAAATTCTCCATGCCAATGTGCTGATTCATTCTGCAAAGTAGTGCCTGGGCCCCTCCTGGGTGCCAGGTGTCCTCCAGGTGCCGGGGACAGAGTGCAGAACAGACGTGAAACCCCAGGCTCATGAGCTTCCAATGAAGATCTTTGCATTTGTGTTAAAAGAACAGAGTCATGTGTTCCCAGTAGGCAACTTCTCGCTAGATACTAGGAACTACGTTCCCCATGAAAGCTGTGCCGTGGGTTCGGGGTGTTCGGGAATTGTGGCTCCTGTCCTTGAAAGACTGTCTAAGCTTCCCTGAGGGCTCCAGGAATCTATTCCTGAGGCTGTAACACTCACCCTGAGGATTCAGCTAGTCTCCAGCTTCTGGGGTGTGGGAGTCAAGGTTGGGACAAACTTGGTTGTGCGAGAATCTTCTACACTTGAGAGTCCATCTGGGGATGGGAAAGAAGCCAAGAGCAAACTTCCCCATTCTCTAGTGTAATCCATCTGGCGCATGCTCTCCTAGGAGCCTGTGCTTTCTCCTTCAAAGCAATTCACTTTTGAAAACCATTTATTTATTTTTTTAGAGAGAGGTGAAGGGAGGGAGACAGAGAGGGAGAGAAACAGAGACATATCAATGTGGAAGAGAAACATCAAGGAGCTGCCTAGGCATGCACCTGGACCAGGAATAGAACTGGTGACCCCTGGCCCTGAGGAATAATGCCTGACCATCTGAGCCACACCAGCCAGAGCTCAAAGCAACTCATTTTTATATGAGTATTAGTTTAATAATAATCTTGTCCCTCTCCACCTCTCCCCTGCTTTCTCTCTCTCTCTCTCTCTGTCTCTCTCTCTCTCTCTCTCTCTCTCTCTCTCTCTCTCTCTCTCTCCCTGCGCCTTCTGGTCTGCGAGCACATCAAGGGCAGGGTTTCCAGTCTGGTTCACTGCTTATCTCTAGAAGTCAATTATGTGCCTGACTCAGGCCTCACACTTACTTAAAATCAAGGTGGAGGGATGGAGGAGAGGTGGGGGAAAGAATCCTGAAATCTTTCTTAGATCTACAATGCCGTGCATTGGTTTTTATTTTAGGGAAGAGAAATTTTATTTTTGAAAGTGATAGCCTAATGTAGCCCTTACTAGAATTTGTTTAACACTCTTAAGTTTTGGAGTCAGTATGTTTCATTATAAGTAATCACTGACTTTTTCAAATTTCTCCCGAGCAGGAAATTTGTGTTCTGCTTCTGGCTCTGCCTCTAATTACTTAAATAATATTGGGTAAGTGCCTTAGCCTCTGACCGGCGTCCTCGCAAAAGGAGCTGCCCAGCCTGGACCATTCCTCCAGCTCGAAAAGCCATCTCTGCTCAGCAGCCAGCACTCTCCGGCCTCTCTGCCAGGATGCTAGTGAGCAGTGGGACTTCTGAGCTTCTTTTCTGGAGTTGTGGATGACAAGTAGCCATCAGGTGTCGCCCCCACCTGCCCGAATTGCTCCCCCAGCCCTCCACAATGATGTCAGAGTGCTACCAGTTCTTGTCCTGGCCTGCTGAGATGTGAGTTCTCCTCGCCTACAAGTTGGCCACAGATATTTCCAGGACTCCTCTTTGAGCTCCACAAACTGACTCTCTAGAACCTCCTTGCAGGTGCTACGTGCCTAGTTCTCTTCTAGACCTGGATCTTCTGGAGGGGTGACTGACTCACACACCACACACACCTGCGGTACAGTTTTGGGGCTGGACTCCCGACCTCCAGCTGCCAGTTGCCAGCCCGGGGCCTTGCCTGCTCCTTGCAGACCTGCCAGCAAACCCATCATTAGGATTTAGTTCCTCAGGAATTGCATTTCAGCTCAGCTATTCATTGACTTTGAACAAGATGCTACTTAACCGCCCTCCATGCCAAGATTTTCTCTCCTGAAAAACAGGAATTAAAAACAGACCCTGGCTTAGACTTTTGGTGAAATAGCCATTGGCTGCAACAATGCTTCGGCCACTGGTTGGAGCGTCTCTTTCTCCTCATCATCTTCTCCTACCTCTTCCTCACCTTCCTCCTCTCTCCCCCTCCTACTCCTCCTTCTCCTCCCCTTTCTTCCTCTTTTTTGTCTTTTTCTAGTGTGACATTACACACACCACACACACAGAAGGGCTCAAACACCAAGAAAAGCTTAATACATTTTCGTGAAATGGATACCTTTGTAATTACCACCTACATCAAGAAAGTAAACATTATCAGAGCCAGAAACTTCCCAGGTGCTATTTCCAACCTGATTTTTTCATTGTTTTCCCTTTGTTCGAAAGCCAGCCACAGCTTTCTGTTCTGTTTCCACAGACCCCTTCGCTCTACAGTGATGATGGCTAGCAACACTCCGGCGCTCCCAGGGTACCAGACGTTTAAAGTGCAACTTTGCATTGTTTACAAACACAACTCTTTTCATCCCTAAACAACTGTATCAAACAGGCAATGCGATTGTTATCTCAGTTGTACAGATGAGGAAACCGAGGCATGGAAAGTTAACTTGTCCAAGGCCACAGAGCTACCGAGGATCCAAACCCAGGTGCTCTGACCTCTGAGCCCACGCCCCTGTTGACCGCTGCTTCTCTTTGAAAGGGGTCCGGAAGCTGCACTGAAAAGCTGTGAGACCTAGCGAAGCTCTCTCACGGATGGGTAAGAAGTCTGAATAACCAGAGCAGCAATTATATGGCCCCAGGACTGAGGCAGCCCCACCCTGCTTCTGTCTTTGCAGGAAAACCACTTTGGTGTGTGCGTGTGTGTGTGTGTGTGTGTGTGTGTGTGTGTGTGTGTGTCTTTTCAGGACATCATGCTCATTTCCAGCTTCATCTCCTTTAGTGATCTCTTCAAATGCAGATGGGACCTAATTTCCAGGTGCCCAAGCCACTTCATTTTCTACTGGCCCTAGAGAGTGACTCTCCTTTCCAGAATGGCTTAACTCAGCTCTTCCCAAGTTTTTTTGCCATCAGGAACTGCTTTTCATTGCTCCCCTGCCTTGACTACGTAAACATAAATGCCTCCCACATTTATTATTCAAAGACATACATATCTGGCAAGCACTGCTTCTGACAACTAATTGTAACTCACGACCCTCAAGTTTTACACTTACTGGCTGTGTCAACCTAGGCAAGGTGTTTAACCTCTCTGAGCCTCAGGTTCCTCATCTATGAGAGAGGAATAATGTTGTCTCCCTGATAGGGTTGTTCTGAGTATTAGATAAGACAATGAAGGCAAAGGGCTCAGTACGGAGAAAGTGAACATTTATTGCTGTTTTTATTAAGTTGAAGGTCCTGGTATTTATTACACATGAGTTTGTCTTAACTCTAGCCTAAAACAAGACATTTGGACATTTGTATTAGCCTGTTCCTTTACTTAAGATGTGTGAATTATGCTAAAATTATGAAAATATTGGGAATAATCTGTGACTGCTCCTTGCCTAATCCCTTTGTGGAAATCTGGATATCATGGAACCCCAGGTAAGAAACAACTGGGGCCCCAAGTTTTACCCTGGAGAGTCTGGAGTGGTTGCCAATTCTGCCCTAACTGGCTTTTACCCCAATTACCTAACCAGCCCTTGATTACTCGGGGGCTGCAGGCCAGTTGGACCAAAGTCCTTGGCCTCTTCCTGCGTTCTTTATCAGTGCATTCTATGTCTTGTTGGCTCCTTTCACCAAAATTCAAGGGGGATTTTGAACAGCAGGGGATAGAAACAGAGAATAGACTTATTACTTCTTACTATTTAAGGTTGAAGGAAGAGTGTGGATCTACTGCCAAATATACATTTGAGATTTTAAGTATCCATATGGTTTCAGTTCTCTGTTGTGGAAAATTAAGATTTGCTTGTTTCAGCCACTGGGCATTTGGGTTGACAGTGTTATAGCAAGAGAAGAGCACAGTGGCATGTGTGGTCAGCTCCGGGTCTAAATGGTAGCCTCTCTCCTCACTGCCTCTGTGATCTTGACCAAATCTCTCCAAGCCTTGGTTTTCTCATCTGTAAAATGGAAATAAAAGCCATCTCACTGTGAGTATTAAATGAAATGACACGCAGGGTCTGGTACAAATAACGCCTCTTTTTATTTCAAAATCTTTTATTACAAAATCGTAAGCATGTAATTCTGTAACATAATAATATCACACTCAAGCACCCCATATGACATTTTAGGTGAAATGTTCCAATTAAAACTATAGATTATCACACCCATATTATTACCCTGCCAACCACACTCAAGCAGGCCTTCCTTCTGCCAGACCCTGAATGTACAATGCGTGCAAACACTCCACTCAAGTTAACTTCCTTCTCCTGACTTTTCCTAGTTGGTCTGTAAAAACAAGGTGATGAGTCGATTTGGTGAAAAATAAGAGTAGAAGTTGGTGATCTGGCTCCACTTAGCCAAATAGTTTATTCACTTATTATATTCTCATCATCTTATCAGTGTTCTGAGAATTGTTTAGAGACAGCTAAAGTGTTACAGAACAGTCACAACATTTTGAAGGGAAAAAATGGGGAAATTGCTACGAAGGCATTAAGACCTAGTTTTCCCCGCCTCACCTCTGACTCACTCCTGGCACTATCTGAAGTCGATGTCTCGGATGGTGATGACAGCCATCGTCATCATGAAGATCGTATCATCGTTTCACAAGGCTCCTACACATGCGTGGTCTCAGTCCATTTCCCATCGTTGCAGCTCCGGGACAGTGGATTACAGGTTGCGACCTCCAGTTTTTGGTGGGGAAATGAAAATGTAGGGAGGTCCAATGACTAGCCCCAACGCACACATCCCCTCAGGGGAGGGAAACAGATCTGAACACATCTCGTGACTCAAGATCCAGAGAGTCTTTTTACCACTTACATTGTCAGGCATGAAATTCTGCCTTATTTATTTCTAAATATTTGGCTTACACTTAATTCTGCTCTTAACTTTCCACTTCCTCATAGCAGATTTACTTCTGAAGAAGTACCTTAAACCTCAACACTATCGTAGCCTTTAAATGTATTGCAGATCAAATTCTGCGGAAACAAGGCTATCAGAAATCTGTGCGTGTGCCTGTGTGGACATGCTTTTCCTTCAGAAGCTAACCAATAGCTCAGTTAAAAAGAAAAAGAAATACGTTTAATTTAAAACCTCAGATAAACTTGGAATTTTTTTTTTTTTTTAGTTTGCTGTGATGCAATTTAATTTCTATGCTATTTGGGGCTCATACTACTTCTTGGATGCTGAACAGTTTTCTAGTAGAGATAAATGACCTCTTCCAAGAACAGTAAAAATGGAAGAGAAAAAAAAGCCCAGATGATTAAAAAAAGAAGAGTTCTAAACAGCTGGGCTCACATTAAAATGCTGGGATAGAGAGTCATAAAATAATAAATACAATTTTAAGATAATAAATAAATGTTTACTTATGAAAATAGCCTTCCAGAGTGTCTCTAAGTTTTTTATATAGATACATAGATATCACAAAATTCCCTCACTATGACTGAGAGGTGCAAAGAAAATGTAGCTTTTTTTTCTTCAAAACTGATCATAAGTTTTTATAGGTATGTCTCATCCCTCAGGATGTCTAGGAAAATTTGTATTTGCCAATGAACAATATTCTAATTTCTTCTGGTTCAAACAGTCTCTTCAGTTAAAGAGTTTATTCTAACTTCAGTTGGGTATTGCATAGAATGATACAAAAAGTCCCTTCCGGATAAATCTGTCCCTTGGAATAAATAGCTTTTCTGGGTGTGCCCTTTCCTCTCTCTTCCCGCAGATGGTGTCACACGCCACAGGGGTGTGGGGGGCAGGGAGTGGGGACGCTCCCTGTCCTCATAGCGTATGTGGATGGACCCTCCCTGGAAGGGTGATTACTGGTGGGGTTCTCTCTGGCTCCTAGAGCCTGCTGTGCTGACCGAGCTCTCTGCTGGCAGCGTAGCCTGATCATTTGTCTCCAGACACTGTGGCCTCTCCTGACAACCCCCACCTTTGCCAGTTCCCTTGTCTACTCAGAAACTCTGGGTCCTCCCTAGGCCGCAAGGGCTCCTCTGGTTATGAGAAACCAGAAACTTGGTCTTGGACTTGTGGTGATGATCTACCTTCCATCACCTCCACATCACTGTCCTGGGATGGTGTTAAACATGTCCCGAACCTAAATGCCTACAAGCTCCTTGCATTAGGCCTGGAGAAGTTGTCATCTGCCTTCTCCTGCAAAACCTCCAAATGGCCTACAGGGGTGTCCAAACCGGGACCTGCAGGCCGCATGCAGCCCAGGATGTCTATGAATTTGGCCTGACACAAAATTGTAAATTTACTTAAAACCATTTTTTTTTTGCTCCTCAGTTTTCATTAGGGTTTGTGTATTTAATGTGTGGCCCAAAACAACTCTTCTTCTTTCAGTGTGGCCCAGAGACGCCAAAAGGTTGGACATCCTGGATGTTTCTAAAGCACCTCCCCTTTGTCTTTAGTTTTCTTCCCTGAGCTGCCGGCTCTGACCTACTTTCTCTTCCCCATCTCCTCTCCCCACCCCCACCCCCACCCCACCCCGCCACTTTATCTTTATTCTTAGGGGAAGGAATATTTTCTCAGCATTGGGGAAGAAACTATAGATAGAGTCCTCTAATCTTGAACCTGATATGTATTGGGAGTTAAAGAAATTCAGATTGGCTTAAAGGGTATTGTCTTGGCCATTACATTTCTTTTGAATGTCAAAAGCTGCATGCTCTTTCTTGAATTCAGGTACAATAATCTTAAGCCTTCTTGAGACAAATAGATGTCTATGGCAGAACTGGGAGAGATCAGTACATTAATAAAATTTCTTTTTTAAAATACATTTTATTGATTACGCTATTATACTTGTCCCATTTTCCTCACTTTATTCCCCTCCACCCTGCACCGTACCTCCCACTCACATTCCCCACCCCCTTAGTTCATGTCCATGGGTCGTACATATAAGTTCTTTGGCTCCTACGTTTTCTATACTATTCTTAACCTCCCCCTGTCTATTTTCTACCTACTGCTTATTCTTTTTATTCCCTGTACCTTTCCCCCCTTCTCCCCACTACACCTCCCTACTAATAACCCTCCACATGATCTCCATTTCTGTGATTCTGTTCCTGTTCTAGTTGTTTGCTTAGTTTGTTTTTGTTGTTTTTTTTTTTTTTAGGTTTGGTTCTTGGTATTATGACTTTGTTGTCATTTTACTGTTCATAGTTTTGATCTTCTTCTTTTTCTTAGATAAGTCCCTTTAACATTTCATATAATAAGGGCTCGGTGATGATGAAATCCTTTAACTTGACCTTGTCTGGCAAGCACTTTATCTGTCCTCCCATTCTAAATGATAGCTTTGTTGGATAGAGTAATCTTGGATATAGGACCTTACCTTTCATGACTTCAAATACTTCTTTCCAACCTCTTCTTGCCTGAAAGGTTTCTTTTGAGAAATCAGCTGATAGTCTTATGGGAACTCCTTTGTAGGTAACTGTCTCCTTTTCTCTTGCTGCTTTTAAGATTCTCTCCTGATCTTTAATCTTGCATAATTAATTATGATGTGCCTTGGTGTGTGCTCCTCCTTGGATCCAACTTCTTTGGGACTTTCTGGGCTTCCCGGACTTCCTAGAAGTCTATTTCCTTCACCAGATTAGAGAAGTTCTCCTTCATTATGTTTTCAAATAAGTTTTCAATTTGTTGCTCTTCCTTTTCTCTTTCTGGCACCCCTATGATTTGGATGTTAAAACGTTTAAAGTTGTCCCAGAGGTTCCTAAGCCTCTCCTCATTTTTTAAAATTCTTGTTTCTTCATTCTGTTCTAGTTGAATGTTTATTTCTTCCTTCTGCTCCAAAGTCCCAGTTTCCTTCCTGTCATTGTTGATTCCCTGTATATTTTCTTTTATTTCACTTTGCATAGCCTTCCCTTTTTCGTCTATTTTGCAACCATACTCAATCGCTTCTCTGAGCATCCTGATTACTAGTGTTTTGAACTGTGCATCTGATAGTTTGGCTATCTCTTCATCGCTTAATTGTATTTTTTCTAGAGCTTTGCTCTATTCTTTCATTTGGGTCATTTTTTTTTTTTTTTTGTCTCAGTGCACTGTTATATAGTAAGTGGCGGAACCTTAGGTATCTACCAGGGCAGGGCAACCTGGTGCTATATTGGGGGAGGGGTCCAAGAGGGAACAATGCTACTTGCTCAGCTGGCTTTCAGTCACTTCCCCCAGCACACACAAGCAAATGGGCCCTTCTTGTGCTGATTCCCAGGTGGGTGGTTTTGTGTACATTCTAGGACCCTGTGGTTCTCTCCAGTGGACTCTCCTGTGAGGCTGGGAGTTTCTCCCACCACTGCAACCCCCACAGGTTTTATCAGTTGAGGTTTTGAGGCTTTATTTCCCTGCTGGAACCCTGGGTTGCATGGTCTGTGTTGCTCCCCAGTTGTTCCTCTCAGTTTATCCACACGCAAACACGGGACTGCCGGGTCCACCAGCCACTGCCTGCCTGGGTCCCCAGCTGCCGCCTTGCTGTGAGTCCTCTCTGCCCCAGGTGTCCATTTCTGCCCCTCCCATGTGTCTGGACGAATGTTTCTTCTTTAATTCCTTGGTTGTCAGAATTCCATACAGTTCAATTTTCTGTCAGTTCTGGTTGTTTTTTGTTTTTAGATTTGTTGTTTTCCTTCTATTGTTTGTGTGAGGAGGCACAGTGTATCTACCTATGCCTCCATCTTGGCCAGAAGTCAATACACTAATGAAATTTCTTTAAATACTACTATCAAAGAGCTGTTCTATTAACTAAAAAATAGAAGAATATGTTTTCATTACAAATATTCAACAATACAAAATATACAGTAAAAAGAAAAACTGCCCCTCACCTTATACCCCATACCGCTATCCCACTTTCCTTTACAGGTGTACCCATTGTTAACAGTTTAGGGTAGATCTTTCCAGGCCATTTCCTATATGTTTCTAGTCATAGGTATGCGAAGGCAGAAATGTATAAGTTTTACTTTTATTGAAAGTGACTTCGTGGTATAATCTTCTTTTACTTAATAATAGGGTGTGTTAATCATCCCATATCAATAGCTGTAAGTCAACCTCACTTTAAAAAATGGATGATAGAAATCCATAGTGTGAGTGAACCACCATTTACTCAACTAGTTTCATGATGTACATTTAGATTGTTTTATGCCTCTTTGCTGTTATAACAGTGCCACAGACAACATCTCATTTCCATGTCCTCGTACAGAGTTTCTGTATTGCAAACAGATGTGCCTTACAGCAACCTAATGTGAAAAGTGGAGATGTTCCATATCTGCCCTTTGGCTGCCTGTAAACATGAAAAGCGGTGCTGTCAGGAGTTCCTATTTCCAGATGCTAAGCTTCTGCTTTAATGTGGGTCATTATTTTTTTATTTTTACCACTCAACCTGTTTCACTGAAATGACACAGTCAACAACTTGCTTTCCTCTCTATCAAAAAAGTACCACAGTATCAGCGGCATAAGATGAACCCAATGTGGTGATCAACACGGACAGGTGTGGGCCCGTGTTTAGTATCGGCATTTCAGAGAAGAACGTTGACGCTCACAGTGGTCCATCCTGAGAGGTGTGTGAGGGTGGGGTTTGACTTGGCTGGAGACCTGGCCCTGGGTTCTCACCGGGGGCTGCACACTGCAGCAGCTTCCTTAGGGTGATTACTCATTCCCACTCACTGTACAGGGGCCTCAATGATGGCCTGTTTTTCAGGACACGATGGCCTGTCGTCCGGTCACACGTTTGCTGCTCCCTAGTCTAGCCATTCACCACTGCAGTGACTCCATGTTCCCTTCCTGGCTTCCATTGTTTCTACCACTAGCAGCTGTATCATATTCTCTCTTTCTCACCCAAACTACTCTCCAACTAAGCACATACTCAGTACTTCCATGGGGCAAAGCTCCTGT
>PVKM010016398.1:0-26884 GCA_004027735.1 Carollia perspicillata
CCGCCTGGCTTATTTCACTTAGCATAATGCTTTCCAGTTCCATCCCTGCTGTCACATAGGGTAGGAGCTCCTTCTTTCTTTCTGCCACATAGAATTCCATTAAACTTTTTAAAGTATCAGTGACTTTTTAATATCTTAAACCTAATTATCAATAACTTTCTCCATTTTCAAACTTGTATGATCAGAAAAGTAATTTTTCAGTCAATTATCTTTAGTTTTATTGTATTTACTTCAAAATAATAAAACAATCATTTGGTCATATAGACAACTACAGGTCAGTTGCCAATTCCATTTACTTGGTTTGTCTTAGAAAAGAAATTATCATAGAAGCAAAAGTGTCTATTAAAAATTTCTATTTAATCTAAAAATATTTGGCATGTGTACAACAAATCTGAGTGCATTCTCAACTTGCTTAAACCAATGCCACTTTCAAACTCTTTTTCAAAGTTATTCCTATGGATTTGCATTAAAAAGACAGTTTGAAGATCAGTCTGAATAATTATGAGCAAATGAAACAAAAGCCAAGAACAGAGCTTGGTGAACCTAAAAGGTAACACCTATTGTGAGCCTTCACTAGGAGTAAGAATAAGGAGGGAGGAAAGACTATAGCAGAAAGGAGGAAAGAATAACTTAAAACACTAAATTTTTAAAAAGGTAATGGGTAGCAAAGAACCCTGTTACTTGTGCCTATAAGGAATTTAACCCACCTCATTAGGACTCCAGTCCATCTCTATCACTATAGCTCCCAGTTATTCTGGTTATTGCATTTGGCAAGAGCTTCAGCCTTTAAGGGATTCAGTTTCTGCACTTGCATTTTATTAAATGTCATTGTTTGCAGTGTGTTTTTGCTGAGAACTTAGAGAATAATTTGTAGGAGGAGGAAGTTGTGCCAAATGGGAAATAATAAGCAGCAAAGAAGGGAAAAATATTTCCTTTTTCATTTTTTAAAATTACCTACAGAATAATAAAAGGTAAAAGAGACCTTATAGAGTCATTCAGTACAATCTCGCTTTATCTTACGTTTGAAGAAATAGGTCCAGCCCTGGGTGGTGTGTCTCAATGGCCTGTGAACCAAAAAGGGTCGCTGGTTCAATTCTCAGACAGGGCAATGCCTGGGTGGTGGGGCAGGTACCCAGTAGGGGGAGCGCGAGAGGCAACCAGACATTGATATTTCTCTCCCTTCCTCCCTTCCCCTCTCTCTAAAAGTAAATAAATAAAATCTGAAAAAAAGAAAGAAAGAAATAGGTCCAGGTGACACAGATGAACCAGTGGCAGAGCCAGGAAAATAATGTTCTTCTCATTTTACTGTTTAGTCTTTTTTTTTTATGTTTACTCTTTTACTATTTATCTTAATTTAGTCCTAAAACCGAGGATCGTTTGTCGACAAAGAGAATGATGCTACTGTCGAGACAAGTCCTGATCTTTCAGATTTTTCTCAGTAACTTAGAGTCAATGTTATCCCCAAAATAAAAACACAGTACTTTACATTGCAATTCCATGGCCTGTGCTCTGGGTTCACTTCCATGACCTCATTTGATCCTTACAAAAACCTTTGAGGCAAGTCAAGGAAGGTATTATTGACCTCATTTTAAGAGAGAGCAATTAAAACACAGAGACGTCCAATGACTGGCCTAAGATCATGTAGTATCAGAATGAGGCAGGACTCTTAACTCTATTCCAATGTAGTCTGTTAAAGAGGAACTTCCCACACTGTACCAATGTGGATTTTTATCCTCTTGCCAAGAGATTCTCCATCCCTTGGAGAATTTACTAAAGTTTGGACCTAACCACCCACTGAAGGTACTCCTAGTTTGCATCCATTTCTCACCTTTAAAACCGTAGTTCCTTACTCCTTCCCTCGGTACTGATCCTTAGGTAAGGTCCTGTGTTTCTCTGTGGGTCACGGCCTCCAGCGTCTCACTCTACAGCTCCACCCTCTCCAATAAAGTAGCGTCCTCGGTATCCAAGGGAACCACACTGCCTTGCCCCCCCTTGTCCCTTCCGCGCTTTCCATTGGCCAGCTGAATTCACGTGTAGATTTTTCTTTCCGCCCTTCCAATGGCTAATGAGGAGAGGAAAGCGCGCCTTTCGAGCACAATCTGAAACCGCTCGTACACCCTTTCAACCGTGCGCGTTACCTCCTGGGATATGTAGTTTCTGAGAAGCCCGGAACGCTTCGCTGTTGGGCTCCCTTTAGAACTAAGTATCCCGTCTGCCCTTGCGAAAGGGAGGGTGGTAGAGGAGAAGTCTGGGTCAGGTTGGATACTTAGAGCCTTGAAATTACAGCTTGCTGTTGAGCTGTGTACCGTTTGAGGTATAAACTGCCCGACACAGTGAGCAGTCTTATCTACTTCGCAACCCCTCGCACACAGAGCCCTTTTGACTTGAGCTGGAGCAGTGCCGAGTGGTCTGTCGGGTGATCTGCTGCAGGCCAGAGAGGCGCGCCATGTTCGCCCCCCGCGTGGGCTCGAGGCTCCACTGCCTCCGGCTCGGTCACCTCCGAGTGTGGGCGGGTGAAGCCGTGGGGCGCCAGGCGTGTGGGGCTCGTCAGGCCCGACGCTATGGCCCAGGTGGGGGCAAGCACCCTCCCGGACCCGAGCCCGAGGGCTCTGCACCGGGCCCCGCGCGCGGGACTCTGAGGGAGTGGGCGCTGCTGGTGAGCCCGTTTGGACGGCTGCGGGCGCGGCTTCCGTGCCACCTGGCGGTGAGGCCGCTGGACCCCTTGACCTTCCCGGATGCAGACCGCGTGCTCGTGGCGGTGAGCGGAGCGGAGGGCGGGGCGCAGGCCCTGGCCCGCCTGCAAGTGAAGTACGAGAAGGCGCTGGAGGAGGTGACCATTGAGTCTGACACTCTTGATCCCCAGGCGTCCGTGGAGGTGCAGGCGCCCCTGAAGTTTGGCAAGTGAAGTGAAGTTAAAATGGGTTTGGGCCCCAGGCCGACGTGCACTTTTCCATGATCCCTTTGGATCTGACTTTCTAATTTACATTTTTTTCCCTTCAAAGCTGCCGCTCTTTTCTATTCTACTTTGAGTTTCCCAGTAGTAGTTACAAAGTCGTTTCCCCGTCCTAGAAATTTTGTAAATCAGATGGAAACATGATTTGGAATAATATACCTCAAATAACATTTGTGTTCTCCTTTGGCACTTCGTTTCTATTTATGTCACTGCATCTTGTCAATAGAAAAGTGGTTTATTTTTCAGGCTTGATGTTTCTTGGTAATCCCTTCAATAGAATGGCAGTCCATCCACATTTCCCCTTGCTTACAGCCTGGGGTCTGCCCCAAAACTGCGCAGTCTATTGGATGTTCCATTTCTAATCTGGGCCAAATGGTCGGTTTCAAATAAGCACCCAGCTTCTTATTTATATGTCTCCATTCATTTTGGCCTAAGTAAAATTTCCACGAGTACTACGTTTTGAAGAAAAACACATAGTAAGACTGCTTGAGAAGCTGCCATTGATAATGCCTACAAGATATGTTTCCTAGGTGGTGAGGTTGGGTGTCATTTCTCAAATGCAAACCAGCACTTTCCTAGCAATGTCACCCCAAGTTCTCGTTCCTGAGGCTGAAGGATGGTACTATTGATGATCATACCAGCAACTAACACTGACAAAGTAATCTTTTCTAATCTTTACAGTTGCACTTATAAGGTAGGTACTTTTGTCACTATTTCAGGTAAGGAAATTGAGGTACAGCAAGTTTCATGAAGTACGTATTTATTGTGGGTGGGCAAATAGAAAAAAAATCTATGCCATCATGAGATTTATATTCTGGTGAGATTAGATCAAGAAATATGCCTGTTTCCTCTCAGACAAAAAGCGGTGGAACTGGGATTTGAACTGACTGGAGTCTACTGAACCAGTATTGTTTATTGCTTCTCAACTTCTAACCAGCTTAGATGAACTAGACCTTTGACCTCAAAATGTAACAGTCTGGGGTGAAGAGGTTGATTTCCAGTGTATTATTGTAATACAAAATAGACTTGCGTACTTAAATAGAGAAACAAGATTTTATGGCAGCACAGATAAAAATGGAACTATCTGTGTTGGTGATCCCAAACTTCCTTTTTGTTGATTCCTTTTTAGAGCCCAAACCCCATTTACAATAGACTATTTCCATGTGTCTATTCCATAAGCTCCTTAAATCAACGTAATTCAGTTTTTTTCATACTTGTTCCTCCACTTTATCTAGACCTGTTTTAATGAATGGGTGAGAGTAGCATTACTGCCATTCAGCGTCTAGCCTTAATTTCTGTATCTGCCTAGGGAGGGCAGAGTGTATTTAGAATGTTTCCTTCTTTCCACGTCCATCAATGCTGCCTTAGCTCAAGGCTTATGTTGTAACACAACTGGGTAAAAATTTTTGCGGTTACATTTGCATCCATAGAAGTGTGAGGTAAAATCATCTTTTTATATATTTTAGATTATTCCTACCAAAATATGGCTGTTATTTTAAGCCTTTATAGAGACTGCAATATTCACAACCGTAGGAATTAATTTTTATGCCACAACTATTGAAATTGTGTTATACCCCAGTAATTTGTGTTTGGGGCAACATAATATTTGCTAGTCTGGTTTAAGGGAAATCATCATGTTTACTTGAATTAGGTATTAAATATCAGTGTTTATTATCTTTTTATTTTATATAGAGACAACTAAGATTATACCTTAGATTGATAGCCAAGGATGGCACCTGTGATTCTTTTATTTTACAGTTTTCTTCAGATAATACTGTTACCCATAATTTTGAAGTTTTAATACCATTTATTACTAGCTTTTTCAATGCTGTTCCCATTTTTTATTACTGAAAATAGCTTTGATATAGCTCCATGGTAATATCCTCTTTTTTAGATACAGAAGGTTAGAGATAGGATTTTAAGTCCATGATCATATATGTTGATCCATGCTACTTCTGCAAAATGCTTTTAATTTGGAGGAGGTTTGGGGAACAAATTTTTGAATCTTCATGAATATAAGAAAGAATAGGCTAACTGACTCATCCAGTCTACCACAACAACTTGTTAACTAACTGGTTATATTCTTATTAGAACTCTGTGATGTGTGTTTTCTCAGTAGGAAAGAAGCTTCTATGATCTTTCCCAGGAGTGCCTTTAAGATTTGGAGATTCTGACCTCCTCTAGTTTCCTTTGTGTTAGCTTTCTCTCTCTAGATGATATTGGCCAACAGAAATAACTCCTGTATTTCTAAAAATGGCAGAAAAAGGCATTATTACATTTGGCCCTGTTGCCATGGGGGAGACCCCTTACTTTCAGAGAGAGACTGCTGACAACTATGCTCTCTCCAGGGTTCTGTAATATTATGAACATAACAGAGGAGCTTGATTTCTAGGGGTATTACAAATGCTTTGGAGCCCATTAACCATAGTACTGACTTGTATTTTTTTTTTCATTTCTAGATTTGAATATCAAGTCATTAGGGTCTGGTTGTATAAAAGTCCAAAATATTGAGTGTGATAATTGCAAAGTTGAAACTGATCAGGGGACTATCATCTTACAGTCTGTTAAGGTATAAGCAGTTTTCTAATTTTTGTTTCAGCATTATTTTTTAAAAAAACAATAACCTTAAACTATGAACTGCAGTGTCAGACTAAAGCTATTACTCTGAATATCATTTATTGCAAATACTGAATCTTTCAAAATGATCATCAATTACTTGTCTGCTTGATAAAGATTATATTATATTCCGTTTGACTTCAGACTTATGTCACTATGGGCATGAAGTAGTTTATTATGCTATAATACAGATAAACTTCAGAATGATGCATTATGCCTTCTAAAAATTTTTTTTACAAATTCATTTTTTTAAAATCTATTTTACCCGAGGTTCTCCTCTTTTTTACCCTGAATAAAGCAACCATAAAGTAAATGGGTTTTTTTTGAATTTTTTTACTCCCTATGTTAGACACTTCTTTGCTATTGCTGGTCATGATATTGGTGAGTTTACTTTTGCAATTTTTCTTTCTCTGCTATTTACTTATTCTTTTTGTCTTTATAATTGTGGCAGAACTGAAGACATATGTAACTGTAAGACAAGGTAAAGTTAGATACCCCCCAAAATAGACCTAACATCTAATGGTTTATATGCAGTTGTAGTTCTCATTTGTGTCCAGATGTGTGGGTGGCTGTTTTATATTCAGTGATTCTAAGTTCCTTCCATCTTCTGGCTCTACCGTCTTAGAGTCGTATTGTATCTGCACTCATCTGGTGGAAGGGGCAGAGCACAAAGAAGGCACACCAATTCTTTTAAATGCACAAGTCTGGAAATTACATGTAGCATTTCCATTTCCATTCTTTTGGCAAAAACTTATTGTCAAGAACTTTTGGCAAGTAACACCTAAGAGGTGAGAGAAGCTGGGATATACTGACTCTTCGTGGGCTCATCTATTAAGTACTTTGATAACAAAGGATTTTTGTGGCCCTGTAGTAGTTTTCTGCCACAGTTGCCAAATGTGAGATCAAGTTAAACATACACATATACTCTCACTCTCTCTCTCTCTTTTTTTTTTTTTTTTGCCTGGCAGAGGGGGTAATTTGTGACTGCTGTTTTATTTATGTACAGAGGAATTTTTACTTAGTTTCAGTGTCATGCTACAAAGTTTAACAGTCAGTGGGGCTGTTATCCTAAGTATGAATATATCCTTCAGATGAATCAAGCCATAAGAGTGTGGGTTTTAAAATTATACAGAGTTTGATTCTGTTAGGTTATGTTGTTTTTGTAACCATGTCAGCTGATAAAAAGTTATGTAACTTTTCTGAATCTTGGATTTCTTCTTCTGTAAAATTGGGAAAATATGATACCCATTTCTCTGTTATTATGAGGATTAAATGATAGTTAATGTAAAGTAGTAAATGCTGTATTTTGATACAAAGTCAGATAACATAAATATTGCAATGAACATTAATTAACAAGGAACAGTAACAGTGATTACTGTTGTCATCCTCATCATTTATGTTGTGTTTTTCAGTCTGTGATCTTTGATTCCCAAGTTTTTTTTCATGAAAAGTGAAGCTACTGGAACACCTGAGTAGTTCTTTTTTCCCGTTTGGGTCCTTGGGGCTTAGTTAATCTCCTTAACAACAGTTGACATTCTTTTCGAGTTGATGTTATTCCAAATAATGCATTTCTATTTAATTAATGGTTCCTCTTTTTCCTTTGTTATTATTTAAAAAGAAATATATAAATGTTAGAAATCTTTTTATTAGTGTAAGTCAAATTTATTCTCCTTTTCTCTATGTATATCTTTGTATTTGTCTTTCAGAGTCAAAAATTTCATATCCGAACAAAAGGAGGCAAAGTGATCTGTGTGGGAACAGTTTATGGAAATATAGATATTCATGCATCAGATAAAAGTGTAAGATTGAAACTTTCATTTTTAGTAATCACAGTTTTATGTCAAGTTGGCTCATACAGTGGGTAGGTTCCACAAAATTTGTGGCATAACTTTCCCTTTTTACTACATTTTAGTTCATTAGTAATTTAAGTTTCAAATTGAGATGATTAAATATTATACAATTTAAATTTTAGTTTGTGATGTAATACTTTTGACAGTTATTTAGTTTCTTATTTGGAATCAATAACATCTCTAAATACATAGTATTTAATTCTAGTTCTGGAGAGATATTTATGATCATGGATTAAAGCTGATCATTAACTAATACACCATAACTATGATTAAATTTTTCTTATGTGTTAGGTTTATTTGAGTATTTTTCTAAGACCTGTTTACTTTGCCTTTAGGCAATTGAAGGATCAGCTTCAAAACTCAACTTTCTTCAGTTTTTCCACAAGATGGCGCCACTATATAGCACTACTATTCTCTAAAATCTTTTATTAGCCATAGGGATTTTGCTTGTTTAAGTTAATTTGTATTTTTTTAAATTGCATTTTAGTGATTATGCTATTACTGTTGTCCCAATTTTTTCCCCCTTTACCTGCCTCTGCATGGTACCCCCTTCCCTCCAGCAATCCCCTTCCTTAGTTCATATCCATGGACCATGCCTGTAAGTTCTTTGGCTTCTCCGTTTCCTATACTATCCTTGACATCCCCTTGTCTATTTTGTACCTAGCAATTAAGCTTCTTAATCCTTGCACCTTTTCCCCAATCTCCCTTTTCCCCCTCCCAGCTGATAATCCTCCAAATGATCTTCGTATCTATGATTCTGGTCCTGTTCTGGTTGTTTGCTTAAATTGTTTTTTTTAGATTCAGTTTCAAGGACCTACAATCTAGATTACTCTATCCAGCAAAGCTATCATTTAGAATGGAAGGGCAGATAAAGTGCTTCCCAGACAAGCTAAAGCTAAAGGGCTAAAATGTTAAAAGGACTTACTTAAGAAAAAGAGGATCAAAACTATGAACATTAAAAGTTTGTATTTTTTAACCAACTTTTGTTGTTTTTTTTGTGATTTAGCATAGTATTAAGAATAAAGGTATACTTTTTTTATTCAACACTTTATTTTTTTATTTAATCTTTATTGTATTTTTTTCTATTACCATTTAGTCCCCTTATACCTCTCACCCCCAGCAATCACCACACTGTTGTCCATATCCATGAGTTCTTTTTCTTTTTTGCTCAATCCCTCTACCTGCTAACCTCCCCACCCCCACTAGCTGTCATCTTTTCTCCTTCTAGGAGTCTGTCTCTGTTTTGCTTGTTAGATCAGTTTGTTCCTTAGATTCCACATTTGAGTGAAATCATATGGTATTTGTCTTTCTCTAACTGGCTTATTTCACTTAACATAATATTCTCCAGGTCTATCTGTAATGTTGCGAAGGGTAAAATTTTCTTTTTTACAGCTGAGTAGAATTTCATTGTGTAAATGTCCCATAGTTGTTTTATCTACTCATCTATTGGATGTTTGGGCTTCTTCTGTGTCTTGGTGATTATAAAGTATACTGCAGTGAACATTGGGCTGCTTATGTTACATGTTGAAAAATGAAACTAGACCACCTTCTTACACCACACACAAGAATACATTCAAAATGGATCAAAGACTTAAATGTTAAACCCAAAACCATAAAAATCCTTGAAGAAAACATAGGCAGCATAATCTCTGACATTGCTTGTAGAAATTTTTTATTTCATACATCTTTCCAGGCAAGGGAAACAAAAGAAAAAAATAAATGAATGTGTAATTTTGAAGTATAAATAGTCACAGATTTTTTAACATGATTGATACTGTTTTAAATCTTTCAGAAAGATATAAGTCACCTATTACTTTCCACTTACACAGTTTGTGAGTGTCTTTTGTTATAAATTTGTTAAATTCCATGTTCAGCTGTATCCCAGGTAATTGTCAGGGAGAAGTTGTGAGTATATCTTATAGGTAGATTACTGTTGGCATAATTAAACAAGGTAGATTATAACACTAATTGTTTCCACTGTTGTCACTTTTATTTTCTGTCATCAACCTGTGGGAGATGATTAAACCCACACATTTAATCTTATCCTTAAATTAAACCAGGAAAGTATTGAAAGATACTGCCTTGCCTTATGTGACAGCTCTTTTGAGATGGTGTTTATTTTCTCCTCTCACATTGCTGTAGTCTTGGAAGTACAAAAGGGAAATTGGACCACTTTATACCTCCTTCAAATTCTGTTCTTTATTTTTTGTTTTTATTCTTTAAAAATATATTTTATTGATTATGCTATTATAGTTGTCCCATTTTTTTCTCCCCTTTATTCCCCTCTGCCATGTACCCACCCTACCTTCATCAGTCCCCCACCTTAGTTCATGTCCAGGGGTCATACATATAAATTCTTTGGCTTCTCCATTTCCTATACTATTCTTAACCTCCCCCTTTCTTTCTATTTTGTATCTACCATTTATACTTCTTATTCCCTGTACCTTTTCCCCCATTCTCCCCACTCTCCTTCCCCACTGACAACCCTTTATGTGAACTGCATTTCTATGAATCTGTACCTATTCTAGTTTGCTTAGTTTCTTTTTGTTTTTAGGGTTCGGTTGTTGATAGTTGTGACTTTGTTGTTATTTTACTATTCATACTTTTTATCTTCTTTTTCTTAGATAAGCCCCTTTAACATTTCATATAAGAGCTTGGTGATGATAAACTCCCTTAACTTTACCTTGTCTGGGAAGCACTTTATCTGCCCTTCCATTCTAAATGGTAGTTTTGCTGGATAGAGTAATCTTGGATGTAGGTCCTTGCCTTTCATGGCTTGGAATACTTCTTTCCAGCCCCTTCTTGCCTGTAAGGTCTCTTTTGAGAAATCAGCCGACAATCTGATGGGAACTCCTTTGTAGGTAACTGTCTCCTTTTCTCTTGCTGTTTTAAGGTTCTCTCCTTATCTTTCATCTTGGCTAATGTAATTATGATGTGCCTTGGTGTGTGCTTCCTTGGGTCCACCTTCTTTAGGACTCTCTGAGCTTCCTAGGCTTCCTGGAAGTCTATTTCTTTTGCCAGATTAGAGAAGTTCTCCTTCATTATATTTTCAAGTAAGTTTTCAATTTCTTGCTCTTTTTCTTCTCCTTCTGCACCTCTATGATTCGGATGTTGGAATGTTTAAAGTTGTCCCGGAAGTTCCTAAACCTCTCCTCATTTTTTTGAATTCTTCTTTCTTCATTGCACTCTGGTTGAATGTTTATTTCTTCCTTATGCTCCAAATTGCTGATTTGAGTTAATTCCTTCTCTTCACTGTTGGTTCCCTGCACATTTTCCTTTATTTCACTTTTGTGTAGCCTTCACTTTTTCCTCTATTTTGTGACCATACTCAACCAATTCTGTGAGCATTCTGATTACCAGTGTCTTGAAATCTGTATCTGATAGGTTGGCTATCTCTTCATCACTTAGTTGTATTTTTTCTGGACCTTTGATCTGTTCTTTCATTTGGGTCATATATTTTTGTCTTGGTGCGCCTATTACATAGTAGGGGCAGAGCCTTAGGTATTCGACAGGGCGGGGCAACCCATGCTGCTGCTTTTTGTGGGCACTGTTTGTGGGGGTTGGGCCGAGAGGGAACCCGAGTAGCTTTCAGTCACTTCCCCTGCTACCCACAAACAAATTGGGCCCTTGTGGTGCTGATTTCCAGGTGGGTGGGTTTGTGTATGTTCTAGGACCCTGTGGATCTCTCCAATGAACTCCTGTGAGGCTGGGAGTTTTTCCTGCTGCCTCAACCTCCACAGGTTTTTTCAGTCAGAAGTTTTGAGGCTTTATTTCCCTGTGACAGAACCCTGGGTTGCATGGTCTGTCTCGCTCCCCAGTTGTTCCTCCCAGTTTGTCCACACACAAATGTGAGACTGCCCAGTGTACCAGCCACCACCTCGCCTGGTGTGCCAGCCTCTGCTTTGCCTGCCCTGGTCCTCCAGCTGCTACCTTGCTGGGAGCCCTCTCCACCCAGGCTGCCCGTCTCTGCCCCTCCTACCAGTCTGGATGAATGTTTCTTTAACTCCTTGGTGGTTGTACTTACATACAGTTTGATTTTCTGGCAGTTCTGGTTATTTTTTGTTTTCAGATTTGTTGTACTTTTGGTTGTGCGAGGAGGCAAAGTATATCTACCTACACCTCCATCTTGTCTGGAAGTCCAAATTCTGTCCTTTAAATGATGGCTTATGTTATGTGAAATGATCTAAGTTACTAGAATATTACATGTTGACATTCAAGTCTAAGTATTGAAGAATTTAAATAATCTCTTAATTATTTGCTATTTTGAATATTTTGGTCACTGTTCACACTCTATTTCTTCCAACTTTCATGGTTAATTGCATATTCAATTTATTCCTGCTTTCTATGATACTGTTTGTTTCTTGCTTGATTGTTGTGTTGTACTAAAGAATCAGTTTAGGTATTTCTTTATATTACAGTGTTAAATTTTTAAAGCATACTTCTGAGTTTATGGTTTTTTTATAAGATAAATGTTTATGAAATATGTTAACATTTTAATGCAGTACTTTTACAGACATCTGCTTTGCATATTTGAGAGGCAGCGTTGTGAGTTGGATAAGAGCAAAGAATTAAGAACCAAACTACCTCTGTTTCAGTCCTGGTTCAGCTACTTATTACACTCATTAATTTCAAACAGGTTACTTAATCTCCATGTATCTTCATTTTCTGGAAAATGGAATAATAATAATGTACTTAGGGAATTGTTATGAGGACTAATGAGTTAATATAGACAAAATACTTAATGTCTGACACATAGCTAACTAATATGATGTTTATTAGAATGATGATAATATAGGTAAATGAAACACAGATAACAAAGATAACTTGACCAGTCCTGGATATACCAGTAAACTTTACTGAGACTTCATTTCATTATTTATAAAACGGGGGTGGCATTGTTTGTTTTTCCTACTCAAGATTGTGAGAATCTCGACAGACACTTAACAGCATTCTTTACATGTCCTTTTACATGGAGTTGCTCTTTTTAAATTATATTATTAATTTCGGTATCCCAAGTTTGGTACAGAAAAGAGAGAAATTCATCTGATTGTTGGATGAATTAATGACATAGTTGTCAGTTGACCTCTTTCTTAGGTTGGGCTACAGAGCCACAGTGCTTTCTTAAAACTTGATTTTCACTATATGTAATGTTGATTTATAATAACTAAACTTACAAAAGGTTTCCCCTCTTGTATAGGAAAGAAAATTAATTTATAGCATTATCTCAAGAAGGTATTGATTTTTGGACCTACTTTTTTTCTTTCTTTAAATAGTTATTTCTGTTAATAAGCAAGCCATATAGTTTAATCCAAAGAATCTCTTTATGACAATTTGTTTCATTTTCATTAATAACTGTAAATCAGAGCCTTGTTATTTTGCTGTAAACTCTGGTATCCTAAGTTTATTTGTTTTATAATAGTTAGTATCAGATATTGTATTATATTAGTGAATTTTGAATTTGTTTGAAATTAATTTTATAGAATGATTGGTTAAAATAACTATATTATTGTGGTGGGTGAAATGTACTGTTTTTTCACTTGCCTTCATTTGCTTTGGTGGGTCAGTGGAGGATATTTTTCTAGTTTCCTATGGAGTAAAACCTTTAGTGTTTAGTGAACAAAGTAAATCCTTGACATTTTCCAGATATTCATAGCTTCTCTTAAGGACTTCATTTGGTTGTGAGGAAAGTCTAATCAAGAGCGCCCCTTTGCCTGTTCAATTAAGTTTCAAATACTCAATATTTATCTGTTCATCCTTTGGTGTTCCCTAAAATGGCTTCTGTATCTGTAAAAAGCTAGAGTATTCCTACTTGTTAAATAACAGGAGAATTTAAAACCATGCATAAACAGCTTGTCATCGAGTCATTGTAGGTAAAGCATAAATTTTTTTCAGGAATTTGTATACCTTTACTATTACACTGCAGAATACAAAGCATTTGTATTCTCACAAAAATCAAATACATCTTTTTGACAATTTTGAGAAACTAAATTTAAAGTAAAAATTCTTATGAGTCTATAGGTAGCTTAAAACAAACTGTAGTAGACAAGAAGCCGTAGGGTATATATCATATATTTA
The DNA here is from genome assembly GCA_004027735.1 of Carollia perspicillata. Taxonomy (NCBI): domain Eukaryota; kingdom Metazoa; phylum Chordata; class Mammalia; order Chiroptera; family Phyllostomidae; genus Carollia; species Carollia perspicillata. The sequence continues at coordinate 13,495 of PVKM010016398.1, forward strand.
ATAAAAGTCTACTAAAAAAGGAAGTTATATACTTCAGACACAGAGGGCCAAGTAATTCTAACTTGCTTCCCGTAAGAACCTCAGAATACTTTTCTATTTTTAGACTTTTATTTGTTTTCTTATATTTTAATATTCTTAAAACTCAGTTCTTATTTAAAAAGTACTTTGAACTCTTAGCAGTTTTTGAAGGACATATTAGGAGCAGGTTATACTGATGCCCACGTGTTGAAAAAAATGATATTCTATCTTTAAATACCCCAGTGTATTACTTGAATTTGACTCTGAACAAAACTGGCAAGCCTTCCTGGTGATTTCATTTTCCCTGTCAACAATTTTATATTAACATTCACTTCATGCTTAAAAATTATTTGTTTATAAAATACTACAAAAATGACTTGCAATCCTAAACTAAATATCTTCGTTTCACATTGTGCTCAATATTTGACACTTAAATGCACACTACATTTTATTAGGGAAGCTTAGGGACAAATACAAATTTTCTTTCATTTTGTTCAGTGGAAGGCTACAGCCTTATATTAGATGAAAAGTGGAAAATTATAAAAATAATAGTACATTCACTGCATTAACAGATGAAAGGAGAAAAATCATGAGTGTAATAAAATCAGATAAAATATGTGCTAAAATTTAAAACCCACTGAGATTTAAACAATAAAACAAATTGAAATACAAGGGAAGTTTCTTGATCTGATAAAAGGGATCAGAAAGGTATCTCTAGCAAACATCCTGCTCAATGATACAATGTTGTAAGCTTCCCCTCAGACCACAGGAGTAAGATGAGGATTCTTGCTATTCTACGGCTTCTGTTCACCATTGAATTAGAGGTCTGAGCCAATTAGTTGGTGAGGGAGGAAGGAACATGAAAAACATATTTAATATAAAGGTTGGAAGGGAAGAAATGAAACTATAACTTGTAGATAATTATGCATGGAAGAATTAGTGAGTGTAGTGAAATTGTTGGATTTAGGGTGAAATAAAAAAGTTAATTGAGATAAAATGAAGTTACAAATATCATTTTTAATAGCACTTAGAAATATCAAATAGGAAAACATTTTTTAAATTTATTTTTATTTTTTAAATATATTTTATTGATTATGCTGTTACAGTTGCCCTGATTTTACCCTCTTTCCCCGTTCCACCCAGCACCCTCACTCCCTCAGACAATCCCCCCACCATTGTTCATGCCTGTGGCTCATGCACATAAATTCTTTGGCTACTCCATTTCCTATGCTGTACTATACTATACTGTACACCCCCATGGCTATTCTGTAACTACCTATTTGTTCTTTTTATTTAATCCCCTTACCTCTTCACCCATTCCCCTATAGCCCCTCCTATCTGGCAATCATCATAATATTCTCTGTGTCCATGATTCTGTCTCTGTTCTTCATGCCTGTATAGTTTGTTTTTTAGATTCAGTTGTTGAAAGATAAATATTTTTGCCATTTTATACTTCATAGTTTTTATCTTTTTCTTATATAAGTCCCTTTAATATTTCATATAATAATGTTTTCAAGATGATGAACTCCTTTCGTTTTTTTCTTGTCTGGGAAGCTCTCTAAATGCCCTTCCATTCTAAATGATAGCTTTGCTAGGTAGAGTAATCTTGGCTGTAGGTCCATGCCTTTCATGACTTTGAATATTTTCTACCAGTCCCTTGTAGTCTGCAAAGCTTCCTTTGAGAAATCAGCTGACAATCTTATGGAACTCCCCTGTGGGTAACTAACTTCTTTTCTCTTGCTGCTTTTAAGATTCTCTCTTTATCTGTAACCTTTGGCATTTTAATTATGACGTGTCTTGGAGTGGGCCTCTTTGCATCCATCTTGTTGGGGCCTCTGTGCTGCTTGGACTTGCACGTCTATTTACTTCACCAAATTAGGGAGTTTTTCTTTCATTATTTTTTCAGATGCATTTCCAATTTCTTGCTCTTTCTTTTCTTCTGGCACCCCTATGAAGTGAATGTTGGAGTACTTGAAGTTGTCCCAGAGACTCCTTAAACTATCCCCCTGTTTTTGGATTCTTTTTTCTTCTTCTTGTTCTGATTGGTTGTTTTTTTCTTATTTACATTTCAAATCATTGATTTGATTCTCAACTTCATCCACTCAACTGTTGCTTCCCTGTAAATTGTTCTTCATTTCAATTAGTGTATGCTTCATTTCTGACTGGATCTTTTTTATGCTGTTGACATCCTTACTAAGTTCCTCGAGCATCCTTAAAACCAGTATTTTGAACTCTGCATCTGATAGATTGCTTATCTCCATTTTGTTTAGCTCTTTTTGTGGAATTTTGTGGAGTTCCTTCATTTGGGTCATGTTTCTTTGTGTCTTTGTTTTGGCAGGCTCCTTGTGTTTGTTTCTGTGTCTTAGGTGGAGCTGCTGTGACTCCATGTCTTGGTACTGTGGCCTAATGTAGTAGGTGTCCTGTAGGGTCCAGTGGCACAGCCTTCCCTATCAAGGTGTGCCCTTTGTGTGGGCTGAGTACACTCTCCTCTTGCAGTTGAGCCTTGGTTGCTTTTGGCAGATCAATGGTAGGGATTTATCCAGGCCAGTCAGGTGCAAGGATTGGCTATGACCACTTACCACCAACCTCCGCCCTCCATGGAGGCTCAGCTGTTCAGGGGCAGGATGATGGTGATCTGATGTGGTCTGTAGCTGTCCACTGGGTAGCCCTGGGGTTTCCCAGGTAGTGCAGGCCAAGGTTAGCTCCTACCTATTTTTGCCTGGGGCCAACTTACCTTTGTTGTAAAGCAATCTAAGATGGCAGCTATTTGTGTTGAGCTTGGAGATTCCCAGGTGAAGCGAAGCTGTGAATCTGGGCTGCCTGCTGCTAATGGTAGGCCTGGGGCTTACTGAGGCCAGGTATGGTTTGAGAGGATTTAGGAAGTTGTGTAGCATGAGCCAAGAGCTCATTCATATGGAAAAAGTTTGGATAGGCGTGTGAGTTTGGTTGGGCAGAGTCTCTGGGGGTCTCCAAGGTGGGTCAAACAGTGTTAGCTAGGTTGATGGAGTCTCAGATATGGCACCAGCCTGCTGGGTCTGGGGGCTGGGAGGAACCTTGGAGGTTTAGAAAAGGGACAATGTCCTCTACTTGCCTTGATGCCAGACACTTCAGTTCCTCCCTTTATGCCACTTGTGCCTTTCAAGCTGCTACCCTAGTGCTGGAGCTCAGAGGGAGTGAGTCTGAATAGGTGAGTCTGTGTGTGAATTCTTTAAGAGGAATTGCTTTCAGCTCCAGCAGTTTTTTTCCACTGACTGGTTTTTCCACCCAGAATTTGTGGGGACTTATCTTCTTGGCACTGGAACCTTGGGCTGGGGGGCCGGCTGTGGAGCTGGGACTCCTTGCTCCCGATAAATTCCTCCTGAATTTTTATCCACCAGACGTGAGTGAGGGACCAGCCTATATTCCATGTCTGCACCCCTCCTACCACTCTGGATGGATGTGGTTTCTTTAATTCCACAGTAGTCAGACTTCCATTCAGCTCAATTTCTGATGGTTCTGAGCGATGGTTGTTGTATATTTTAGTTGTAATTTTGATGTGGTTTTGCAAAGAGGTGAGCCATGTCTTCCTGTTCCACTGTCTTGACCAGAAGTCCCCCAATAGGAATATATTTAACAAAAGACGAAAAATCATATAGAAAAATATAATGTAAAACATTCTTAAGAGAAATTAAAGATCATCTAAATAAATGAAGGAAGATAATGGGTCTATTTCACATTCTACAGAGAATACACTTGCTCTCAATCTTGTAATTGATAGAATAAGGGAATCAAAGTCAACAAAGTCGTTGAGTAGTAACTCTTTATGCCTCTGGACACTACTTCTGTAGGTACCATTTTGACTTTTTGTCAGTCTTGTTTTATAATGAATTGATTTGAGCCTTTCTCTTACTAGACTGTGACTGTAGATAAGCTACAAGGAAGTTCTGTTAATATATCTACTGAAGATGGTTTGCTGAAAGCCAAGTATCTTTATACAGAATCTTCATTTCTGTCTTCTGCTGCTGGGGACATTACATTAGGAAGTGTTCATGGTAAGCTGACAAAGGCCTAATATATCTGAGACTGTCCACATAATATAAATTTTAAGAGATGACTCTGTAGTTAAAGGAATTGCCACTAGGAAGCTAGCTCTCTAAGTCATTAATTACAGAGTAACCATCTTTTAAAAAACCCTTAAAATAAAGTGACTTATAAGCTATATAATTTGGTAAGAAATTGAATATCATGCTGTTAAAAATGAAGGTAATAATTATGATTTATAATGCATTTCTTTATAAAAAGATACCACCAACAAGGAAATATGTACAGGAGATAACCAGAGGGAAGCACAAAGAAATAAAAGCAGTGTTAAAAGTGAAGATGGGTTTTGAGCAGTTGTTTTTGTGTATGTTATGATAGGAAAGCTAAGGATTAAACAAATTAATGAAATATTTGTATGGAATCTGATTGTAGTATCTTAGTGATACTAATTTTGACTGAAAATATTTTACGTATGTTAGTACTGGCACCAGGTCCTTTTAGTACTCTGCTGTTTTCAATTTTCTTTGATTAAACATCATCTTGTGACTTTCAAACATGTCTCTATGGACAAGTAATATTACTTAGTTGCTTCATTTTAATTGAAAGAAAACATAATGCTGAAGAAATATGGCAAAGGTCATGGTGGTTTTCAATGTTACTGAGCATGTTTCTTAAATTTTCATGTAGCAGATGATTCAAGTCTAGGTATGTTTTCTGAAATATATACAGATAGGGTTAAGAGTCACTTATCCTGGCAAGAAATACAGTGTATACACATCTGCTAAATGCCTTTTGGGCCATCTTTCAGGAAATGTAGTCTGAAACTTTTTCCATGTGCAGACCACTCATTTAACTTCTACAGGAAAGCTGAATATTGGGACCCGTACACTTCGGCAAAACCTCCAGATTTTAGTAGTGAACGTGAATTATTGGGTGGCAGAAAGCATGGCTAGTGCTAGCCAAGCTCTGTAGCAAATTGGCAAATGGCTTACAGTGTAAAAAAAGCATAGGAAATGAGTACCTGTATTGAAATAACTTTTGAACCTCAATTTAATAGTCAAAACTTTATCAACCATTCTTGCAACGTTAAGGTATGTTTGAGCTCAAAATAGCTTGAGTCCAAGGCAGCTGTATCCAGATAAAGCAAATAGTTTTGTTACTTATTCATTTATTTATTTTTTTACTGAGTAGCTTTTAGTGGTAAAGCAATTCCTTATCAAGTCACATTTAATTAATATGCTTGATAAGGGCAGCTCTGTTCTCTGCAGTGCTTTATACAATGTTTATACTAAATTCACTAATATTTAATTTTTTTTGCTTTCTTTTAAGTTTGACAAGAATTGCATTTGGTGCAGCTGTCATTAATAGCTTATATGATAGTAAAACAGATGTTCTTTTTTGAGGCAGTCCTCAAAATGCTGTAGGTCTCTTGATTACTTAAAGTAGGTGAAATGGAAACAAATTGTGGGGATCAAAGAATTAATGATTCCTTAGACTTCATAAAGCCTTTTATACTTACTGACTTTTAATACGAAGTTAAATACCTTTCCTTGGGTGATTTAAATTTGGGTCAGACCTAGAACCTCTTTTGGACTGTTGTCTCAGGTTGGGTTTTCTGAAAGCAAGCTCTCAGGATGGAAGTTAGAGTGAGGCATATTTACTAGGAAGGATTCGTGGGACTAATGGCATGCAAAAGAAGGAAGCAAGCCCAGTTTCTGTGGAAGCTGGACTGATGTAGTCTCAAAACTTCAAGAGCTCCTGTAGTTGGCACGGTTCCCATAATTGTCTCAAGTTGGGATGAGGTGAGCTGCACCTTTATAACCATAGGTATTAGCGGATGGGGACCAGGTCTGCCTTGAGACCACCTGTATGTAGTGTGTGGGTTCTTGACTTCATGCAGGACGATTTCACAACACAAGTCCAAGACCAGGCAAGTCTAGGTTTTTTATTTTTTTATTTTCTTTAGAGAGAGGGGAAGAGAAGGAGAAAGAGATAGAAACATCAATGTGTGGTTGCCTCTTGCACACCCCATGCTGGGGACCTGGTCTGCAACCCAGGCATGTGCCCTGACTGGGAATCAGACCAGACCCTTTGGTTCGCAGTCTGGTGCTCAATTCACTGAGTTACACCAGCCAGGGCGAGAACGTGTTTATTAAAGGTGGGGACAGTGAAACAAAGGAAAGACTTAGGGGAAAAAGCAACAGGGGAAGAGCCTAGGTAGTGCTCTGCTCTGGCTTCCAGAAATGTTATTGGAAAGGAGTGAACCAAGGTAGGGCTGCTGTTAGTTCACTGGAAAGTCAGAGAAAAGGGGGCCTTGGAGACAGGTTCAGGGGTTAAGCCTGGAATGAGCTGCCACTGCGACTGCTCCCCTGGTTGTAAGTCTCATGGGCACCCTTAGAGTTCAGGAGAAAGAAAGTACAAATTTCATGCCCTTGGGTGTGCTCCAGAGAGAGCTTGTGCTGGTTCCTTTGTCTTGAGAATTTTTACCTTTCTTCTGTGGGCAAGAATCTTAGGGGAGAGTTTCAACAGAATATTCATCAGCTTTCTAGGTACATTTTTAATATGTTGCTACATCAAAATGAGGGCATAGGGGAGTTCGGGATTATTCTCTGGTTAGCTGCACTGCTTTGGGTTTGCCTGACCGTAATTAGGTTTTTGTTATTTACTCCCCGACTTTATGCATCCTGGGTTTGGCTGACACACATGGCATTAATTGGGCCTTTGTCCTTTATATCCTTGACTAGGGTGATTTAAGCTATTTATTCTCTGGTCAGAGAGGAGAAGTATAAACCATTTGTTCTCAGGTGTCCTTGGTGAGGGAAAATAAGGTCTTATGATTGATTCAATAGTTGGCTGCAAGTCGGTCAAATTGTTTGGCCTTGTTTAATTGTTTTGTTTTAGTTTCCCATTCCACTTGCCCAGGAATTTTCCAGGCTTGCTATCCTGCCTCATTTAGGTGCAGGCTTACTGTATGTTGCTGTGTATAGTGCACACTTTTTTTCCCAAATTTTTGAGGGAAAAATAAGGGTGTGCATTATGCATGGGTAGTACCTGAAATATCTTGTATCTGTTCTTATGTTGTGTAATTATTTGTTACATAAAATTTCTTGTACCATAATATGTTAAAAAATAAATGCTAAAATTCTTTTATAGTACAACAAAAAAGTGACTAAAATAAATAAATAAATAAGTAAGTAAGTAAATAAATAGAATTTAAAAATTAAAATGAAAGATTTTTTCCCTGAAAGTTTGGGCCAAAAATGTGGGTGTGCATTATACATGGCAATACACTGTATGATCTTGGGCCAGTTGCCTTATCTGAGCCCCTAAGAGGGCTGACAGCTGTCTTTCAGTGTTACTTCCAACACCTAGGCAAATAAGCCCTTCAGTTACAAAAGGAGTTCTGGATGATGAATCACAGCATCCACTAGAGTTATATTTATTGATTCATTTAACATACAAGGTATGACAAAAGTAGGGTTACAGTTTTGAGTACACGAAGCACAGTGTTAATTCTTGTATTAGTATTTATTGATTATTGTATTATTTTCCATATGATGACAGAACACCTATTTTTATCCCACCTTGTATTTTCTAGTAGTGAGTAATGAGTAATGAGTATGCCAGTTGAGGAGTAATATTTACTATTTGAAAGATTGGCTGAATCATCATTATTAAGTATTTATGCCTTCTAATACAAAAGAAACTAGTTTATTCATTGATTCATCACTATTCTGGCACTGGAAATCTAGTGAGAGAATAGGTACTTGGATAGTTTGTCTTTAGATAAAAACTTTTGTGACAGTATACTATTTTGATTTCCTTTTAAGTTATCAAAATTTAGATTGTGCCCCAGCTGGGGTGGCTCAGTGGATTGAGTACCTGGGAACCAAAGGGTTACCAGTTTGATTCCCAGTCAAGGTGCATGTCTGGGTTGTGGGCCAGGTCCCCAGTAGGGGACGCACAAGAGGCAACCACATATTGATATTTCCCTTTCTCCCTCCCTTCCCCTCTCTCTAAAAATTAAAAAAATACAATTAAAAAATTTAGGTTGTGTTAAGTACATTTTATTATATTCTACTATTTTAATATTTATAATTTTAAACAATTTTTACATATATATGATATATACATATTACATGTATTCTACTAAATATATTTTTAAAATATAAATATAATTATAAATATAAATATATATATAAATATATATATATATATAGTCTCCTGACTTTTTTTTTTTTTAAGATTCTATTTATTTACTTTTATAGATAGGGGAAGGGAAGGAGAGGAGAGGGAGAGAAACACTAATGTGTGAGAGATACATCAATTGGTTGCCTCTCACCTGCTCCCAACTGGGGACCTGGCCTGCAACCCAAGCATGTGCTCTGACTGGGAATCAAACCTGAGGCCTTTCAGTTCACAGGCCAGCGCTTGATCTACTTAGTCACACCACCCAGGGTGCCTCCTGACTCTTAGAGAGAAAGAAAATCTTCCTTGAAATGGTTTGTTGGGATTGCTTTTACTTATAAATAATTGAAACATTGATTAGATTTAATGTGTTGGAATCCTCATGACAGTTATTTTAGTGTTTTATATTTAACTTATTGTTTGGAATAAGTGATTAATGAATAAAACTTCAATGTAAGTACTTAGATTCCCTATATAACTTAGGATCTTATTTTAGTTTTTTGAGGGGGGAACATACCTTGATAAATAAATTGCTGAGAATTAGTTTTCTCATTTTCTCAGTGCTTCAAAAGTCATTTGTTTTCCCCAAGATATAGCAATATGTATGTGCTTAAACTCTTCCTTGAATAACTTACTTTGGATTTTAGAAACTTTCACAGAAAAGTTATGTTAACTATACAAATGCAGTTGATGACTTTGATAGCACTGAGACTTTCATGAAGAAACATCCCAGTTTACCTTAAGAAGGACATATAGTCATCAGTGAATTTATAAATCTGCCTTATAAATTTAGAAAGTCAAAAACAACATAAAATTTTTAAAAAGAAGCTTTTATTGGATTAAACAGAACTTTCATAAAGTTTATGAAAATACTTGGTTCAGATTCTAGTATTTATTAAATTCACTGTGAAATATTGGTTTCATTACCATTTGACCTATAATAATGTTATGTTAATATTGAATCTGGACTTGAAACTTTTTTATATGAAATATTAGGAAGGAAACACAGTCAGTCTCACTTGTGGTGTAGACAGCATCGATTTTTTTCAGGATTTAGACATGTGATACTAAGTATTGCTATTCCATGTAGTGTTTGGATTTACCTCCTTAGAGGGACTTGGCTCCTTCAGTAAAGGTGATGATGTCATCTTCAGTGGATGACTTCCAATCTTCCTTGAAAGGAAGAGAGATAGATCTTAGAGGATCATGTGAGAAGTTTCAGAAACCAGGCCTAGACATGCATATATTACTTCTGTCAAATATCTTAAGCCAGAATATTTTATATGACTTTCTGACCACAATAGGCCCAAACACAGAATTTAGTAGTGTTCTAAGGAAGGAAAAAAGCACACCAATATTAAAAGGCACTGGTAGTCTTTTGTCATATCTTATATTTATTATTTATTATTGCTGTTCTGAAACTTGTATGAGTTCCTGATTTTTCTGCCCCCTTGATATTCTCCAAGATTTCATGTTGGGCATCTAATCACTTTGTTCTTAACTATCCTTGTAGTCTAATGATTCAAATCTGTATTTCTAGCCCTGACTTCCAACTTAACACATCCATCTGCTTGCTGTAAATGTAGCCATTTGGATCTTTATTGGCCTCTCAAACTCAATAGTCTATCTAACTCCTTTCTCCTGCTTTTCCATTTTCCCTCCAACCCCACCCATATTGTGTCCCTCCATTTTTACTTGCATTTGTTGTTTCTGATATTATCTGTATCTGACTCCCCACTAGAAATCTAGAAATACTATAGGCGTACCTTGGAGATAATGCATGTTCATTTCCAGACTACCTTAATGAAGTGAGTATCTCAATAAAGCAAGCTGTCATCTTTGTGCTGGTGGAGGGTCTTGCCTTCATTTTTTTTGGGGGGGAGCAACACCTCTGAAGCAGTATAAAGTGAAGCTCAATAAAGCAAGGTACACCTGTACTAACTCTCTCTCTCTCAACTCCCACATGTAATCAGTCATTAAGTTTAGGTAGATTTTATCATGTAAATATTTCTTTAATCTAGCCTTTTTTTTTTCTTTCTAATTTCTGCTGTTTAGCCTCTCCTGGCCCTACTCTTTGTCTTCCATAATCACACAATCTCTTACTTTTTCTTGTATATATTCTTACCTCTTTTATACTTGAGTCCTTGATCAGAGTCTTCGATCATGCTGATTATTCTTTTTATAGTCTTCCCAAAATGCTTTCCCCAGCTTTCTTTAACTGCATTGACTTTTAGCAGTTTTCCAGTACTCAGCTAAAACGTCCTCTCTTCATCTTTGACCTTCCATTCACCTATAAATTCCTGCCTAATTATAAACTACTCAGGAGCAAAGTATGTTTTATTCATCTATATATTCTTAGCTTTTAGCACTGTGGCTTGCGAATAGCAAGTGCCTTCCTTCCTACACCCCTACCCAAAGAAAAAACAGAAAAATGAGATTTAACCTTTAAGGATATTTGATTGCTTTGTTTGGATTATGCAAGTATATATGCTGTCCTAACCATAATCACATTTCTTTCAGCAAAGAAAAATAAATTAATACTTACTTTTAAATTGATAGCGTATTTTTTCCTCCTACCATAGTAGAATGAAGAGCTACTAGCTAAGAAAAACTATATATTTTCCTGAAACACTGGTGGAAAAGTTGTGTAACTTGAGAGCAGAGTAAGCCCACATAGTTATTATAGATCATATGGCATTTGCTTTAGTGGAAAGAAGCCTTTTACAAAGTTCTACTACTCTCACATAGTTAATTTATTTATTGTTTTAAGTGATTGGAGATAAAGTATGTGAAAACAAAATATAGAAAATTGTATTAGTAATGCCCATTTCATTGATTTGTGTACTTTTGAATGTTCTACCTTATTCCACAAAATACTTGAGGTTAGAGGCCCATTTTTTTACATTTTTTAAAAATTAAAAAAAAATTTGTTCAAGTAGTTTTCTGCTTTTCCCTCCACCCCTCCCCACCACCCCAGCCTTCCCTGCCTCCTTCCCCCATTTCCACCTCCCCCTTGTTATTGTCCATATGTCCCTTATAATTCCTGTATACCCTTCAGCCTTTTGCCCTATTATCCCCTCCCCTCTCCCCTCTGATCACTGTCAGCCTGTTCTCAATTTCAGTGTGTTTGGCTATACTTTGCTTGCATGTTCATTTTGTTGATTAGGTTCCTGTTAATGGTGAGGTCATATGGTATTTGTCTTTCATTGCCTGGCTTATTTCACTTAGCATAATGCTCTCCAGTTCCATCCATGCTGTCACAAAGGGTAAGAGTAGAGGCCCGTTTTTTATATTCTAATGACTTTGGAATGTTTCTGTTTAGTGTAGAGATTTTCTAAAAATTATTATACGAGTTCTGAATATTTTTTTTATTGCTTTGAAAATCACTTAGCATAGACAAAAATATTTTGGAATATTTATATTTACAGATATTTCTCATTTGTATAGTTTTCTTGTTCTATTATGCTTTTACTGTACTGAACTCTAACATTAAAGAGAGGTAAGGTCTGAAACTCTATAATAGTTCCCACTATAACATGAACTAGTTCTCATTCTTTAATGAATTTAAAATCTCTATTTTAAGGTTCTAAAAATCATTATTTTCTTGAGATTGCTTTACTCTCATCATAAGCATTAATGATATACTCTTTAAGGAAGACCATATTTTCATGTAAAAATAGTGATTTTTTTACTGCATTCATTGAAGACTATATAACATAATAAAGCTCCTTGCTTTGCTGAGTTGGGTGATTGGACTCACTAACTAAATGACTGACTATCAAACTATGTCATTGTTTTTTACTCATATTTAAAATCACAATTATTAGTGATTTTTAGGTGCCTGCTTCATCTTATTTCTGAAGAGTTCAGGAGATGAAAGCAGTGAAGAGAAGCACCCACTGTCTCACACTAGGTTAATTGTCCTACAGTAGGGGTGTCAAACTCATTTTCACGGGGGGCCACATCAGCCTCTTGGTTGCCTTCAAAGGGCCGATTGTAATTTCAACTCCTTAACAGTTAAAGAGTAGTTACATTTATACAGCCCTAAAATTATCTTGGCCTTTTACTTAGGAACTAAAGCATGGTTTTCGTGTATTGTCTCCATCTTGAAATTCTTCATTGACTCCTTTAGTGTAGGATAAAGTCAATAAACTAGCATGCCGTGGTTCTGCTACAAATTGCTCTCTACCAATTTTTCCAAACTAAATTTGAACATTTGTTAAAAAAATCGTGTTTACTGTGTATGTACTAGGTACTGTGCTAAGCTCTCAAAATATACTGCTAAATAAGATGTGATCCCTGTCCTCATAGACTTGCCTGATTTGCATGACTTAAATGTAACCTGTACAGTTCTGCATTTTAATCTTTGCTTATGTAATTCTTTTCAGAAAATCTTTCTGCCTCAGCATATTCAAATTTTACCCATGTTTCAAATCTTGACTGTGGTGATAATCTCTAATATGACTGTTCTTCCTGTGTATGTTAGGTCATTTTAGTCTCTTTTCTCTAAATGGCTATGGCATCTAATTCATACTGTTCACTAACGAGGTTAACTTATAACTAGTAATAAATGCTAATTTTTAACTTTTCATGTGTGTATCTTCCCCAGTTATCCTATAAGGTTTTGGATGGCTATTTGTCCTCTGCCCCCCCGCCCCCACTTTCCATGATTCATGACCCTCCCACATCAAAATATATTCCCTTCCTCCCAAGGATCCTGAAAGTCTCATCCCATTATACATCATCTCGGAGTCCAGAATCTCTGCATCAAAACCAGATCCAATGTAGAAGAGGCTTCTCAGGTGTAGTTGCTTAAGTACAAATCCTCAAGTATAGGAATATATTGTTTTATTGTGCTTTGCTTATTGTGCTTCACAGATGTTGCATATTTTGTAAATTGAAGGCAAGAACCTCCACCAGCAAAATAATTACAACTTGCTTTATTGTGATATTTGCTTATTGTACGGGGTCTGGAATCAAACCTGCAATATTTCCGAGGTATGCCTGTATTATGATTCCTCTGAACCTGAAGACCTGTGAACTAAAACAAGTTGTCTAGTATCCCCACCTTAACCCCCCCACACACCACCTACATACCCAACATACAATGATGAAATAGTCGTAGGATAATTGCTCTAGACTTTCCTGTTCAAATGGGGGAAAT
>PVKM010016399.1:0-26869 GCA_004027735.1 Carollia perspicillata
AAATAGAAGCTTCAATGACAGACATCTGTGTGAAAGCCAAAGGCAATATCAGAGTTGAAAGGTGCTAAATTCCACTTGCCTTCAATGAGGCTGTCAGAGAAATACATTGTTACTGAAAAATGCCAGGGTTGACAAAAATCTAGGCCTGTCTGAAAAACTAAGAGAAAATTGCAGGTGTGTAAAAGCAACCCCAGTGTTAGCAAATTCAGGCAACTTTGGCTGTCACTTAAACTGGTAGCACATCTCTGGTCATCAGTCTGAAGTATGAAGTCTCAGATCAATTTTACACAAACGTAAAGTTGAGTCAGGGTAAGTCAGGGTCATGGTGATGGTTGACCTCTCCTGGCCCAACATTGGGAATGAGATAGGGAGAGAAAGGTTAAGTGGGAAGCATTGTGGGAAGGTGTTGTCATGGTACTCAGAAGCAGGAACATCAGCCAACAAAAGAGGCAGATGGAAGAGCCTTCTCCACTTGGGTTGTCAGGACTGTTTCATGAAAAATCTGCCACCGCAGGTGATTCTGATGTAAAGACACGCAGCGATGTAAGAGGCAAAATGGTTTAGGTCATTTATTTCAAATGTTGGTTCCTGGGCTCTAAAGTTCAAAGGAAGTAGTACTCGGGAGCTGCCGTGGTCATGAGGACAAGGAAAAGAAGCGGCGTTCCAACACACAGGGGCCCGTCCCTCTCATTCATATGAGCTCCTCCCCATGTGCTGTATATTAACAATATTGGGGGGCCGCATTAATTTCTATTTGGAAGAAATATTCCCACTGCTAAAAAGTATGTCTGAATGCAAGGAGAGCAAATTTAGAAACATAAGTTTGAAAACCACATAAATCACATACATTCATGTGATATTTTATGCTGTTTTATGGAGTGCTCACACATTTTAGAAATATGCCAACCCCAACTGACACTTGTTTAAGATCAGATAGCTAGTAAGTGTTCCAGACGGGACTGAAAACTGGGTCTCCGACCCCGAAGGCGGCCCATCCTTTATCGGTCATTCTGTTAGTTCACGTGGGATGACTCCACATCCTCCGTTCACTAGCTCTTTGATGTCCGGCACAGACCACCTTCTCCGAACCCGCTCCATCATCTGTTGAAGAGGAATACAGTTAGAATTTAATAACATCAATCTCATTATTTTCAAGTTCAAGGGCTATAGTATGCTTAGGGGAAGAAACTAGCATAAGTCAAGCATTGTGCTGGACACTTTTACATACACTGAGTCATATAATCATTGCAAAAACCTTATGATATGGCTGGTGATGCTCAGAAAAGAAACTGGGTACAGAAAGATTAGACTCATCCCCTGAGTCCAAAGAGCCAGGAGCTCATGGAGCTGCTGACGCTCTGACCCAAGTCTCAGTCCATTCATGGGAACAGACCTTTGCCCACTTATCATGTATTTAAAGGATTGAGCAGCACAAATTGACTTAATAAACACATATGTTGTATGCTTCTATATGGAAAAAAGAAAAACATATATATACTTTACATATGATTGGAAGTCAACAGATGTCCAAAAATATAAAAAAAAATCAAATGTATTTATTATTGTGCATGTCTGGGTGTTGTATTGATGAAAAGATAATTTGGGGGTAGTTTTATTACATAGAGATAAATTAATTAATAAAATATTATATATTTATTTTATTATTCAATTACCCTTATTTCAGTAATATCATCATGTTGTATAATCAAGACTTTTACATTTTTTAAATTTTGACAATATTTTCTAGCTGACTAAAACTAAAATGTAAATACAATAAAAAGCTAGTAAATATTAATAAATTTTTAGCTAAAATGTGAAGTATAATATATTTTAAAAGTAAGAATTATAATTATTTTATATATAACCAAACAATAATTTTTAAATATTCAAACTGATCAAAACAACTGAAAGTTAAAATGCATATTAAATAATGAATATTATTTTTCAATATTAAGATTCTAAAAAATTAGTATTGCTTTATTTTTAAGTTCATCTCTCTTAAATTATTTTCAAAATAAAAGTTCTCAATTCTAACCTCAAATGTGCATCTAGTTGCCAAATTAAAAAAACAACAACACCCTCCCTTCATGCACATTATTTCTGGTCCACCACATTTATAAAGGTGAGAGGGACCTCAAGTATTTACAACCGCAGATGGTCTCCCAGTTGCTGTACGTGGGCTACCATCTGCAAACCCCATAAGGCTAGAGACGTATGAAGCACTCTGTTGGGGCTCAAACAGTGTGAATTGCAAGAGTAGATGCTTAGATGTTTGGAGTTACAGGCCCCAGAAGGATGGCCCCGAGAAAGCGGGAGTCCAGGTTACTGCAGTGCCTATGTGGTATAATACTGAAATAATAACAAAATAAATAAGTAAATAAATATATATCCATATATAGCACATATACATATGTAAATATATACACACATACATATATAGTCTTCCTTCTGTATTTATGTATATGTGTGTATGTTTTTTGATATGAGTGAGCATCTAAATCAAGAGTCAATAAACTTCTTCTACAAAGGATCAAACAGTAAATATTTTTGGTTTCGTGGGCTATATGGTCTCTATTGAAACTATTCAATATTTTCCTTATAGTGCAAAACAGCTAAAGACAAGTGAAGTGGGCCTGACCTGATTTGGAGCACCGCAGGCCAGTCTTGACTGACCCGTGGGCTAGAGTATGCTGACCCTTGCACTAAAGAATGGAATCTGAGTAGGAGTTCTCTCTTTTCCAGGTCTAACTGGGTTTCTGCATGCAGCTGTGCATATAAACAGAAAAGTGATTCATAGATATAAACTACTCAGTGCGATAACTGATTACAGTCATTCTTATTTTACTGATTTGCTATCTGAGAGCAAAGCTCAGTGGAAAAGTTAGTAATCATCTTCTGTCAAACAGACAACTTGGTCAAATTTTGTAGACCTTGGACTTAACTGAGAAAATTTGTACCAATCTTTGGTGACCAGTTGTTCTAAAGCTCTGTTATAGTGGACCTCCTGCTTAAAAAATGATTGTTTATTCATTTTTATTTGGTTTCTTTATTGATACTGAGGATAAGAAACACTTCTGAACTTGGAACATGCCCACTTCTTTGGGAGCAAAGATAATCACAACATCAACACCAACACCAACAATAATTGAACAACGAGTGTTCCTGAGGGGCTCGCTATGAGCCTTGCAAATAAAAACTCAAGTAGTCAGAGAAATAGCAATCTGCATTGTCTAGTGGACATGTATAGTCCACAGTATCCTTAGGAGCCCACTCTGTGGAACATGGGCTACAATGGAGACAAAAGACCAGAGTCCATTCACTCAGTGGATATTTATTAGCTACAGAGACCTTTTATTTACTTCCTGAGAGAAACAGTGATCACTTTGTAAGTTCTATAAATGTCTAATCACTATGTTGTACATGTGAAACTAATATATATTGTATGTCAACAGTAACTGAAAAGAATAAGAACCATATCATAAGAATAACTTTAATGTTATAGTGAGTACAAAATGACATAAGTTTCATAAAATACATTTTTAGGAAAGTATAGGTACTACATAATTATTAACAACGATTTAATATTTTCATTCTTTATATCAGTGGTTCAAAGGGCCAGGAAGCAGATCTATACTAATTTTGTAAATGGGTTTTCTTGCTGCCTTCCTTCACACTGAGCATCAAAAAGTCAGTGGTTTTGGAAAAACAAAACAGCACCCACCCAAGATTTTTATGATCATAGAACCCAACATAAGGCTTCAGCGACCAGACTTTGAGCCTTTTTTTAAAGTGCAATTTGTTTCCTGTATTGTTTTTAAAATGTGGCCTTTTGAGATGTTTTGGCGTTAGCTGGCAACATACACTTACCCTGGGAGTTAATATATGTTAAATCAGTTCCCAGACTGGAGGCAATCCTTGCTGATGTAAAGGTAATATATGGCGTCTGTTGTTGGAAATGTGTGTGCAGGTGCACTGTGCAATTGGCATCAGCATTAATCACAGATCGGAATTTGGCAGATGCTAGATTTTATAGCAAGTATAATCTGGTATTCCTGCAAAAAGCAGTTACAAAACTTCTCTTTGTTTCTGAGTGACAAATTAGAATGCAATTAGAATCACAAGCATGAGGATGTGTGTGTGTGTTAAATTTAACTTTTCTCTTTGTCTCTTTATAGTGCTGCCATCGATCAGTACTCATGTCTTACATTTACAGTTTTCTTTCCACTTCCAGGTTCAGAATGTGTTTTGTAACCCTAGATTGCCTCCATATTTACAATACCAGTAGCTCCCTAAGGCGAAAAATTGTATTGTTCATTTCTGCATTTTTGTGTTCCCAGTAGCTAACTTATATTCTCTTCAAGTGGGATACTATCTTCCTATGATTGAGGATCTATTGTGGATTTTTCTCATGAAGTCTCATAAAGTTGGTGCTGTTTAATTTTTACAATGTGTCTCTTGACATAATGCCCCAAATAAAGGTACCATCACATTTTTATAACTCTCTTTTATTACTCAAAGAAGGCTGACAAATGGCATATTAAATGTCAAAATCAGAGGTTCATGCAAAATTTATCTACTCAACAAATATTTTAAACATCTATTATATGAAAGGTGTTAAGGGTTACAGCAGTGCACCAAACAGGAATTCTGCCCCGATGGGGATCACAGTCAATGTAAGAGTTCTTAAACTATCTAGGAAAAGAATTTAAATGCACAAATCTAAATAAGAGCTGCCAAATTTATACAACTTTCTAAGTGCTAATAATTATTTGAAGTGTTTTATATGTACTAATTAGTTTCCTCCTTAAAACAACATTGTTGTGATTTTGCCAAGGATGAAACACATGAGCAGAGAAGTTAAGTAACTTACTTCACATGGTGTTTAAGTGATTAAACCACATTTCTAATGCACGTGATTATATTTTTCATACTGTAAGATGCACTTATTTTCCCCCCCTCCCAAATTTGGGAGGAATAATGGTTGTTAATGCTGCTGTTGAGTTCTGTTTACATTTACATTGGTGAAATATTATGTTATTTATATCAGTAAATATTTTACCACATTTCTTGCTTCGAAATTTTTTTCCGATTTTCCTCCTCTAAAACTTAGGTGCATCTTATGGTCCAAAGAATACGGTAGCTGCAGAGCCCACACTGTTACTGACTATTGTATTTTTGTCTCATTCCTGCCTTTACTTATTCTAAAATGTAAGGCAAAACTTCAGTCAGATAAATAACTTGTCTATCTGTTTTTATGTTTATTATTTCCAGTGGCCAAGGTTTTCATTACTTCTCATGGCCAGCAGCAAAGAGTTCAAGGTGATAATGCCTGTTAAGAATGTGGAGTCTGAATATTCTTCTATTTTGTTGATGTAAAATAGAACCGTGTGCTCTGGAAATCAGCAGGGTGAAGGGCAGGACTACATACTCATAGAAACTGGTTAAATGGAAATTCTGCGCCAGAAACGGTTGTTGCACATACTCCCGAGGTTCAGCCTGAGGTTAGCAGGTCAAGAAATTCTCTCAGGAGTCAGTTCTGGGTCAGCCTCCAGACAAGAGCAAATATTTGAATGAAGAATTGTTTAAACTAATGTTAAATAAGGCCGGCAGGCCTTATTTACTATCAGCAGGGTAGCAAATAAACAAACAAGAAATCGTACAGTATACATCAAATACCTAATTTGAAGTTACAGAGTAGTCTCGTCATCTTTTAAAAGAATAATCTGTTGACACAATGTGCTGGAAAATAACCCATCAGTGGACCAGTTGTAGCAGGTACAGGAAATTGAACACAAATTCTGATCTTTATCAGAGTGAATGATCATCAGCTATACATTCTAAATACAGTTTTACTGGACTGGGATGGGAGTGAGAGAAAGAAAACTGTACTTGAATAACAATTAAAATAAAAAAAATAAAATAAATAAATACAGTCTTACAAATCTGTTGAATCTAATCCTCATTTAAAACAATAAAATTATGTCTTTGGCATGTCAAAAGTATGCTCTGTTAAAATAAATATTGCAGAATTTGCATGCACCAATTGATAGAAAGAAGTATGGAGTAGAGTAACAAGCCCAGAAATAGACCAAGGAAAATAAATAAGTGAATGAATAAAAAAAAGGAATTACGCTAATGACAGAAGCTACACCATGACAGAAATGACAAAACAAATCACCCAGGAAACAAAGACCATTACATAAATAAAAGAAGAATAACAGATTCTTCCTAAAGAGAAAAGCATAATTAGATTTCTTTTAATTCCATACATGAGTCACTCTCAGCTTGATTAAAAACAAAAACATGAAAACTATAAAAAGTTTAGCACAAAACATATTTTTATAATCTTGACATACAGAATAATTTCTTAAGCAGAATTTGAAAATTAAAATGCAACTAGAAGTGCTACTACATTTGGTTATATTAGATTTTTAGAATTTTTGAAAACAAAAGACATAAGCACAATGGGAAGTTTCACAGAGTCAATACTTCGTTGGTTACATGTATCATTGGGGTGAGACTTTCTATTGCACTTAGTATGTCTTTTGTTTTATGGAGAATATATTAAAAGGGTCATGACCAAGTAGGATTTATTCCAGGGATACAAGTTTAGTACAATGTCCACAAACCATTAAGCATGATGTACCACGTAAGCCAAATAAAGGATGAAAATCACATGTAAATAAGATAGAAGATGAAATCACACATCATATCAACAGATACAGAATGAGCACTTGATAAAATCCAGTATTCATTTATGATTCAAAAAATCTTAGCAAAGCAGGAATACAGGGAACATACCTGAAAGTAATAAAGGCCATAAAAGACACACCCACAGCCAACATCATATTCAATGAGTATTAACTACAAGTATTTCCCTGAAGATCAGAAATAGAACAGGGATGTCCACTTTCACCACTCTTACTCATCACAGTGTTGGGAGTCCGGGCCCTAGCTATCGTACTCACAAAACTGTGGTGACTGCCTGGCTGGGGCAGGTGGCAGAGGGTCAAGGGGGACAAGTGGTGATGGAAAGAGACTTGACTTGGGGTGGTGAACACACAGTACAGTGTACAGATGATGCATTAGAGAACTGTACACCTGAAATTTGTATAATTTGATTAACTAATGTCACCCCAATAAATTAAATAAAAATGTACATGAAAGAAAAATAAATATGTGTATGTCTATATGCCTGCACATATAGAGAGAAATAAGAAAGACACAGATCCTAATAGAAAAATGACAAAATAGGCATTTAGCGAAAGAAAATATAAATGGCAAAAAAAAAAGACAGAAAAAGTGCTTATTCTCATTAGCCACCAGCAAAATCCAAATTTTCAATAAATAAGAGTCCATCTCCCCCTTACAATTTTTCAAAAATGTATGTGTTCACATTTATAAAAAGATGTTTTTGCAAGAATGTAGAGGAATAGAAATTCATACTATTGGTGGGAGTACAAATTGTTGCGACCACTTTAGAGAGCTATTGGTAAACAGCTGGTAACTTGCAGTGTCATATAATCTCTCAATGAGTAGTGTGCATCTTGATGGCTGTTACAGAGAAGCTCTCACATATGTACAAACAAAAGGAATGTTTCAGTGAAGCAGTGATTGTAACAGCTAAAGTGGAATAAAGTGTTTCTCACTAGGAGAATAAATTAATCAATTGTGATTTATTCATATAATCATGTTCTATAGAGCAGTTCTGAAGGATTATATTTATTTGTATCAATATGAGTATATCTCAGAATCATAAAAGAGTGAATAAAGCAGTAGGATTCCATTTACCTAAATTTTAAAACTCACAAAAAATAACAAATATATATATTTTTTTCAAATAGATTCCCTAAGCACACTCTAAGATGGAGAGTTGTGTGTGGACAGTGAGCAGAGATTGCCCTAGGAAGATGTAAGGAAGAGAGAAAAGCAGAATAGAGCAGAACGTAAAGCCAAGTCACAACCTGGTTGCAGCTGAGGTCTCAGCCCATCCTGCGGAGTTCTGGAATGGGGATGGCTCTTCAGAGTTATGCCACATTGAGACAAGGGGGCTGAGAGTGTACGTCTCTGCCTCAGCCAGTCACTGGCCATGGATAGGCAGTTCCTCATAGCTGGAAGCAGTACCCAGCTTGGGGCACAGCTGTGAGCCATCTGCAGCGCATGTCAGCGGTTGAGGGATGGGTGCATTGGACCTGAGGAGGGGACCTGAATGCAAAACAGCAGTGTTTATTTTGCTACCATCTATAGCTATGCAAAAAAAGTACTGCGTATACACATGCACAAGAATGATGCACATGAACTTGAGGGTAGCGATTTCCTGTAGGGAGGGAGGCACAGGAAGGAAAAGAAGGAGGGGCAAACTTTAGATTGATCTGCAATATCTAGTTCATTTAAAAAAAGAATGCTGAAACAAATACAAAAAAATATTTTACCTTATTGGTTTGCCTCTGTCCATTATATCACTTCAATATTTTTATATATTTGAAATAGTTAATTTAAAAAAATCTACTCATTAGAGAGTGACAAAATCACATTCAAAAAGTGGACAAAATGGTGTGTAAAAATAGAGGAAAATTGTCTACTTTTAATTAAAGACTTGAGTCTTTGTTCATGATGTGATGGTTGTTTTCAAAACAGAGCTGAGATTACAGTTGGCTAGGTACTTTTATAACTGTACTATCATATTGCATGCCTAGCCTAAGATTTATTTTAACTTAAAAGGTATGTCTACTTCATTACATGTTCATCTTTTTATTTGGGACAATGGCCTTTCCTGTGAGTACATGTCTACAGATTGTAGTTCTACAAAATGTTTAAGTTCTCAACTATTACAAACTGAATTGTGTCCCCCCCCCAAAAAAAATGTATAGGTTGAAGCACTAACCCCCAGTGCAATAGTACTTGGAGACGGGTCTTCTGGGATGTAGT
Organism: Carollia perspicillata; assembly: GCA_004027735.1. Classification (NCBI taxonomy): domain Eukaryota; kingdom Metazoa; phylum Chordata; class Mammalia; order Chiroptera; family Phyllostomidae; genus Carollia; species Carollia perspicillata. Next base: position 8,929 of record PVKM010016399.1, read on the forward strand.
TAGGGTTTAAAAACATTCAGGAGAACAAGGCTGTCATGAAACGATCTGTGGCTTTGTAAGAAGAGGGAAGGAATTCAGAACTCTCTCCAGAATGTTAGGAGACAGGGAGAAGTGCATCTAAGGCACAAAGAAAGCCTTTATCAGAATACCACCACGCCAGCACCCTCATCTCAGACTTCCAGCCTCCAGAACTTTGAGAAATTAAATCTGTTATTTAAGCCACCCAGTCTGTTTTACTGGGTTACAGCAGCCAGAGCCGACTAACAGATCTCCAGACACAAACGCAGAAACTAGAATTCAAATAGATGTAGTTTATTGGGACGTGATCGGTAAGAAAACAGAGACCTGAGTCAGGGAACGGAGGGACAGTGAAATGGTTAGTTAAGAGGCACGTTCTTCTGCTGGTAAGTGGAATTTGAGCCCACAGGGCAAATCTAGATGCCACTACACAACGTGCCTTGCAGAGATACTCCACCCATCAGGTTATGGGTGTGGTGTTTATCCACCCATTTCTCTCAATCAGTTATTGAAGACTACTACCAGGGGATGCTAACTCTGAAGGATTCCTGGCTTCCCCAGGCTGGTACGCAAGGAGGGCTGTGGAAGGGAACGCTTTTACACCAAGAGTACAAAAGGTGCAGAAAGAAGTCTGGTGAGTGCGGAGACAGCAAGTGCCCAAGAACTGTGCGCAGGGAACCAGCGGGCTGCACGGCCGTCCTTTCCTGCATCTGCGCCTGCGCTTGATGGCCAGTTGTTTCTCTTTAGGAGATGAAAGAGCTTAGAGAACTTTCCCTGATTTTAAACCTCTCTCACCCAAACATAGTTTACTTTTTGCTTCTGGTACCTCAGCTTTTATTATTCTTTCCAAATAATTCATCTATAGTGTTGCACGATATTGCATACTACTTAGTAATTACATTACATAATTACAATAAAAGGCACACTTTGTGCCAAGTTTGGAAATTAAAGCTCTTGGCTCTTGGGAGACATAAAATTTAACCTCTGGCATGAGAGGTGCATGCACACATTGCCCAGGAGAAGTCCACCTGCCAGGGGTCAGCTAGTACAAATTCCAGAGTGAAGATCATTGGTGAACCCAGAGAGTACATTGAGTGGAAGTAAGTAAAAATAATTCCCATAGGAATAGCTGTTAGGTGGGAAATAAAATTTATTTGCCTCATAGGTAGAAATTTCAGATGAAGTTGAGGAAAGTACAGTAACTTTGCTCAGTTCCAGGTACTTTTTTCCACAATTGCACTCTCTACAAAGATAGAAAGGAAATGCTAAGAAATCAGTAATGTACTCTAACTAGAGCTTTCAAGCAAAACCTACTTGATAATTCCGCAAGTGTCTTTGGGGCTGAATGAAAGTTTGGTATCATTTGTTAGGATGTGTTAACTGAATTATTTGGGTTTCTCATTCTTTTAGATTCTCTGATTGAAAAAAATATCACTGTTATTATGTAACCTTAGCATGTCCTTCAGATCCACTGCAACTTGTTAGGGAACTATATACTTTGTGCTTCTTAGAGGTAAACAGTGGGGACAAACCAAGTACCTGTGGTTGCTGCCCTGCCAAAGTTAAGAGCCTTAGATATTTCTGGGGAGAAATGTGTTATGGGTTCCAACAAAAGTAGCTTGGGTTGTTCGAAGACAGAAGGTGATTGTTTTGGGGAGGTCTTCTTTGGCTATATCAGGTAGTTTGACACTTTCACAAATTCCTAGTATAGCACTTATTAATCTATATTTACCCACCCCTTTTACAAGACGATTAACAGTGTCAGCTTTCACGGTTGTCCACTTTTCTATCTTCTCAACCCGGAACTTGGTACAAACCATAAATATTCAGTAAATACCCTTTAATTTTGACTGTGGTTAGAAGAAGAGCTGGAGAGGCAGGAAATCACTAGCTCATCTGTAACATTTTAGTTGAGATACTAAGTGACAAAAGCAAATACGATTTGCAGTGGACACAATAGAAACGCCAATGGGCTGTTCTCTCAAGGCCTTCCAAGACGGGACTTCATCATCATTTTTTATTATTATTAAATCATTTTTATTGTTATTCCATTACGGTTGTCCCAGTTTTCCCCCTTTGCCCTCTTTGGCCCATCCCATACCACCCACTCAGACAACGGTCGATTCCCACACTGTTGTTCATGTCCGTGGCTCATTCACACATGTTCTTTGACTAATCCCTCCCCCTTCTTTTCACTACTATCCCCCTCCCCTCTCCTCTCTGGTCACTTTCAGTCTGCTCCATGCGTCCATGCCTGTGGTTCTATTTTGTTCATTTATTTCATTCATTATGTTCCTCTTATAGGTAAGGTCGTATGGTATTTTTCATTCATCAACTGGCTTATTTCACTTAGCATAATGCTTTCCAGTTCCATCCGTGCTGTCACAAAAGGCAAGGGTTCCTTCTTTCTTTCTGCTGCATAGTATCCCATCGTGCAAATGTCCCACCATTTTTTGAGCTGCTCGTTTACTGATGGGCACTTAGGTTGCTTCTAGCACTTGGCTATTGTAAATAGAGTTGCTATGAACATAGGGATGCCTAAGTTCTTTTGTGATTCAGGAATCCTAGGGTATATTCCCAGCAGAGGAATTGCTGGGTCAATAGCAGTTCCATTTTAATTTTTTAAAGGAAATTCCATACTATTTTCCACAGACTTCTTAGTCTTGATACATACTGCTCAGGTCTCCATGCAGGGGAGAGATACTTTCTGCACTTTTCAAAACTGGCTTTAGAGAAAGATCTTTTTTCATAGAAACAGCAAGTGCTGATATTTAGTTCATTGTAAAGATAATTTCCCCAACTCTCTTACTGCATTTTCTAAAGAATGGGCATTTTACGAAATTTCCTCATTTGATCTTTTGTGTTTCTATTCCATGTCCATTATCTTTTATTGAATTTATTTCATCCTGGAAATGGTTCACAGACACTAGGCTAAGGGCAACTTGTTTTGTTTCTATTTCCATGAGAACATATCATACGTTTCATTTACAGTATAACTTAGAATTCAGCATTAAGTATTTCCTCTTTTATTCTAATAATAGGAAATTACAAGGACTCGGGCAGACCCTTTTAGTGACAAAACACATTTTATAACAATAAAAAAAGTTTATTTTTTGAACTGTGGAAAATATAGACATAATGGTACAGTACTAAATTAAAACTTCCAGCCATTTCCCCATTTCAAGATGTTATAGACAAAATCTCTATGTGAATCCAGGTGGCAAAGAGACATGTTAATTCTTTACAAAAAAAAAAAAAAAAGTGCCATGGTTTGTGAGAGACCAATCAGGTCTCTATAGAAAACGGCTAAAAGTCAATGGGAAAAACTTGTACATACAAAATATTAGTAAAAATCACTTTTTACTTCGGCTGCTGTGGTAATCTTGTAACTTGCTTCCAAATATAAGGTATCTTTTTTCTGCTGTGAGTTCTGTACCATGACTCAGGTCTTCTTTCTCAAACAATACAACAACACATGAGAATGTTTCCTTACTAAGAAATAATAAGAAAACAAAACATCAGGTAACCACATGTGGACTTTTGACTTGCAGATTCCTTCACGTATGACCGCTCGGCATTTCCAGCAATGTGAAGTGTAATCAGAAACAAAATGCGGTAGAATGTTAGTATTTCTTCCAGTGTTTATTACATTATCTTTACATATTGGATCTCAGCTTGGATGCTCTTGAAATTTATTTCCCAGTTCCCTTTCAAATAAAGACAGAAATATCAACGATATTATAATTTTCTTATTTCAGAGCTGATTTAAAATTTCCATGGGGGTATATTTGGTCATTCAAACACTATTCTAATGTTTTTCATCACAAGTTCAAAGAGTTCCAAGAACATAATTTGTGATAAGTTGTAATATCTACACATAATAGTTGCTGCTTTTAATAATGTATAAAATATAAAATAAAAAGTTCTGAAGGTTTTCATACTATTATTAATTTTACAAATATATCAAGTTCCTGTAATTGGACCTTAGGTAATTTGAACAAATACTGACAAAGTAAATGAACAAGAACGATTTGATTAAAATATTTTTTTAAAATCTGCTTGCAAGATTTTGAAACATTATATATAAGTTGCTGGAAATCTATAACAGCAATCTAGAAATAAGTCTCAAGGGAAAAATGCTTTTCTAAAGAAATAAATAAAGATGAAATAAAAATATTTTCAAACCAACCAATGCTAAAAGAATCTGTTTCCACCAGAACTAAACAGAAAGAAATACTAAAGAATTCCCTTTAGGCAAAGTCAAAATGATATTAAATAGAAGGGCGGAGGTGCAGGAAGACATTGAATACAAAGAGAGGGGAAGTGTGTGCACGGAAATGAACGTTTACCAAATAATAAATTCGTGGTGATAACAATTGCAATGTTCAATTCTCTACACCATTAAAATACCTAATAGCACTCAAGTGGTACCCACACACACATGCTTACGTGTTTTTGACACATGTGGTGGTATTCTTATTCTCTCTGTTTCTTACTTTTCTTACTTGAGAAAGGACATTATGAGATCACTGTTCCCAAAACTTTAAAATAAAAAGTGCCACCTTCTTTTAAACCTGCATCAAATTGCGTCACATGCGTGTGCCACACTGTAAATAGCTTGCAACCGAAGAACGTTTACTAGATGAACATTCTTTCATACTACCTGCTGCTCTTACGTATGTAGGTATCTACAGAGCACGTTCCTGGAATATAGTTGTCCAGCATAAATGGAATGCCATTTAGGATTCTGATATGTTTTCCAGAATAATTTTCACAATTTGCCATGCGGTCAACAACGCGAACAGTTCTGCACACTCTCAACGCCGCAGTTCTCGAGCATTTTAACATTGCCAACCTTATCACGGATGTGGCGGCTTGCAGCCTTGTCCTTCTCATTGAGGTTGAAAATCCTCTCATACATTTGAGAAGCACCGTTTTTCTGTGCAGTGTTTAAAGATCTTTGCCCATTTTTTTTTTTCTTATGGGGCATTGGTCTTGGTCTTATTTCTTACAAGTGCTCATTACATATTAAATTAAAAAAATTGGTCCATGATTAAACTCAACTGTGCAAGAATAACTATAGTTTCTCTTTTCAGGTGGTGGTTAGACTTTTAATATTTTATAACTTTGTTGTGTTTTTCTGTGATGGAGAATTTTCGTTTTAGTTTATGTATAGTTTATGTATAGTTGTGTTTGCAGCGCTTTTTCCTTTCCAAACTTCTACATGGAAAAGTTACATTAGAACTTTTCCACTTCAAACACTTCTTTAATCTAATGCTTTTTAGAACATGTGTTTATTTTTTTCCTAATTTAAATCTTGTGCATGAAGTCTGAGGTAAAAAAATGTAATCTAACCTCTTTTTTCAGTTGACTACCCAGATCTCTCAACAACAACTTTAGAATAACTTATCTTTCCTTCACTGACAGGAAGTGACACGATTCTTTAATCTGCATTTTCACAAGCACCAGACGTGCTCCTGGACTTCTCCTACCGCTTCGCTGACCCCCGTCTCCTCCCGGGACAGCAGCGCACATGCGTATCTGGCTTTGCGATGAGCGTAATTACTACATACACCCTCGTTACTTTCTCCTTCAAATATTTTTTTGACTATTCACGATTATTTAATTTTTTATTTGAAGCCAAGAATATGTTTATTTAGTTCTAATGAAATATTGGTAGCATTTTTATGAGGCCACAAAAATGCATAATTTTAAAAATGAGAATTGACATATTTAGGATGCTGTGTCTTTAGTTTTAAAAAACATAGCTTACCTTTCTAGTCTGCTGAAATAATTTTGTGTCTTTCAGAGAAACTTTAAAAGTTTACTCTCACAGACTTTACAGAACTCTTTGTTAGTATTGTAAGAGAAAACTTTCATGATATCCTCACAATATATTTATTATAATATTAAACTTCATTTTATAATTTTTTGTTATTTTACTATGTACAGATAAGTTCTAAATATGAGTTTAAAGCTTAACTAAAGGGAACATGTTTTTACTTTATAGTGTGTTGTGTTTGATCTTTAAAGTTGGTAAGAAAGGCTTTTCCAGTAACTTACTGTTGTAACTTTGGCGTGATGGAGGCACAGACCTCATACCACCCACCAGTGACTGGTCTCTGTGTTTGAGTGGTCGGTCAGGGCGGGGATGAAAGGTGCAGATGGAGAAGTAGATGTGGATTCGAATAAGGTCAAATCCTTGGACAGCTTCTGAACTTGCCCTGGAGTGAGCACATTATGCACAGCTTCGAATGCATCAGCCCTCAATCAATACTCTCACCAATGAGACCATGTCTGGAAAAGAAGAGCATGACTGATTCCTTTTGATACTGACGGAACATCCGTGTGAGCTTCTATGAGCCACTCCGAGGATTTGCTGTGGAGAGAAATGATGTAGCTGGATCTGGAGAAAATTAGGCAGGTGGGCCTGCTACATAGTCTGATCAGGGTTATTCCTGTTAATGGGGCTGCATGGTTACCCCTAGTCTTGTACAGTGTGAGATATACCACATATACCAACTCCACACATGTACACATGCACAGACATTACAGATTTTGGGATCAGTTTTCATTTTCGGCATCAAAAGAAACCAGAGTATTTTTAGAGTTGAATTGGGTCTATTTTCGGTCTTGTTTTCGTGGTTCTCTTCACCATGTTCATACTCACTTCCAACTGTCAGTATCTGCATGTGCTTCTGAGGACACTTTTTTCCCTAAATTGCAGGAAGTCATTTTGTATCTAGATGAATGTCTGGAAAGATTAATAACCCATGGGAGCAGTCATTGGCCAATGTCAATTATGATGTGCAGAGATTTTAGCTTCTTTCTCCGTTGGGCAGAGATAAAACTTAGGTGCACCAAATCCCAGAGTTTCCCAACAATATTACATTTCAGTTGCCCACTATAATAGCTGTATTAATGATGCACCCTTTATTAGTCAGCTTGGGCTACCATAGCAAAATATCACAGATGGCAGGGCTCACACAATAGACATTCCCTCACAGTTCGGGGGCAAGAAGTCCAAGATGAAAGTGCCATCGGGGTGGGTTTTAGTGAAAGCTGTCTTCCTGGCTTGCAAATGGCCATCACACTGTGTCCTTAAATGGCCTTTATTTTGTGTATGCAGGGAGAGGAAGTGAGAGAGAGGGAGATTTGATGTGTATCCTCTTCTTATAAGTATCTCAGTCCTATCAGATTACAGTTCCACCCTTAAGACTTCATTTTACCTTAACTGCATCCTTAAAGGCCCTGTCTCCAAATATAGTCCCCTTGGAGTTAGGGTTTTGACCTATAAGTTTTAGGGGTAATCAATGCAGCCCATAATGCCTTCTTTAATAGGTGTGTTCTCTTCTGTGCATAACATCCTAACCCCCAAGCTTATATCTTCAAAAATCTATTTTCACTAAAACATTGTCTAAGAATGTTTATGGTAAAACTAAGCTAAAACATTAACCGTAAATGATTAAAACAGTTTATAGAGTCAAGATGGGGGTCTGGTCACTGGAAAAATATAAGAATCCAAAGCTCATTTATGAGGCACCAGACATAAGATTTCTCATTTTAATCTGTCTGATTTTCTATCTGTGGGTATAACTAATTATTTTTCCATCTATCATCTTTCTATCTTTACAAGGTTACTTTTGCAAACATCAAAGCCACACAGAATTCTGGAAGATAGTTTCCTTCAAAAAGATTCTTTGTAAATAAATTATAGGCAGGAGGTTGAAGTTTCCAACTGTTATTAAGACTCCATTCAGAGAAAAATTGGATTTTTTTCTGTTTTGATGGCAGCACCTCAGCAGGGTGCCAAGGCACCGGGTTTTGCTGAACCGCATCATTATTCAAGAGTCAGATGTGTTGCCAAGGCGCACGAAGAATCCTCAACTCTGAGCCGTGGCAATTCTCACTCCAATTAGGGAGAGTCAGAAGCACTCGTGTTTCTGATGGCCACGCAGAGATGGAATGACACCAGGGGAGGAGGAACAAAGGAGATGGGAGTCCAATGCGCTGCGGATGAGTTTCTGAGGAATCATTCTTCATGAATCTTACATACGAAACTGGAAAGTGGCATGTCTAATTAGAGTCTTGTGGCTGAAAATGAAAGGAAACGTGAAGTTCACAAGAGTCTTTTCAAGACACCCTGAGGTCATGAAGCTCCTAAATTTTCACAGTGAATTTGTTGGGGAATCTGCCAGCTGAGGTTCTAAAGACAAAACTGAAGGAATGCATCTGCTAATTAGTTAGTTGCATGACTCCAAGCCATACCATCTTCTTGGGTTCCAATTTCCTTGTGTGTAATTTAAACTATTATCTTCAAGCAAATGGAAGAGATATCATAAGAAAGTAGTTAGAGAAGAGAATAAGGATGCACCTGAAATCTTTAAATAGTGGTTGCCAGAAATGACTCAGTGATAAAATCATTTGTGATGTTGTCTATGTGCATTACTATTTAAAGTTTGAAAGCTATTCTTCTCTGAGAAAGGCATGCAGTCTCTGTGGCATCATTCCAATAATGCATATCCTCATTAATCATGAGACCAGTTCAGGCAAATTCACACTGAGGGGAATTTGACCAAAGAACTGACCAGTACCCTTCAAAGTATCTCAAGGTCACAGAAGACACAGAAAATCTGAGGACCTGTCACCAGCAGAAGAAGCTGGAAGACATGGTAACGATGCAATTAAAATCATGGACTAAATCCTGGAACACAAAAAGGACGTTAATGGAAATACTAGTGAAATAAGAATAAACTCTGCATTTTAGTTTGTTTTTAAAATAAATATTGGGACAAAAACAGTTTTTAATCCTCAAAAGGGATTAAGTAGTCAATCTAGTGCTGTTCCAACAGCATGAGGAGCCATGTGGGCTCTCCGATTCTATTATAATCTTACCGTATAGCTCCATGGAGTTGGTTTTTCAATATTTAAACATTATGATTTTCTTGATTTTTATTTATATATCTCCAAGAACTAATTCTGGAAAACTACTTAGAAATATCTTGCTTTCTAATAGCAATGCTGAAATAACTATCAATGAAGGCAAGAATATAATGTATCCCTTGCATTATTTTCTTGCTTTTACTGACCATCAAGTATATCCCAGATGGGTAAGTACACCAGCCACTAGAATAATTGACTTGAGTAGCCTTCATTGGTTATCTTCAATCTCACTCACGTGGGCGTGGTATCATCCTCACCCTTGATGTCATCACAACTCCAACATTTCAAAAAATGAAGTGGTCACATGAAAACCCACTTCCCATCTTTTGGCCTCAGTTTTCCTTTTTGTAAAATTAATGAGTTCTATCCAAAGTTGTCTGTGTCATTTCTAACATTACATAATTATTTGCTCTTAAAAAATACTCAGCACTGCTGACCTTGGGTGCAGAAATGTGCTAATTTGCACCACTACTTTAGCGCATCTATAAAATATGCAGTATGGAAAAGAGACAAGGGTCGGAAGGAATGGCTCACCTGCGGGAAATCGATGATCCCTTTGAAAAGTCTTCCTTTTAATGAAAGTGTCCTATTTCAATCCACTAACACATGTAATCTCTGAAATTTAATTTTCCTAGTGTTCATGGTTAAGATGGCCCCATCTGAGACTGTGAAAGAGGATGAAAATCGCACTGTGTGAAGATTCTATTGTAGGAACGCAAATGGCAAGAAAGATAAGAAAGACGCAGTGCCAAGCGAAGACAACTGCTTCACTGTTTTTGCTTTTTTAAAATTATTTTAAAGAGAATAGTGCACTTAGGTGTAAAAATATATTTTTAGTGCTGTTTTACATTTTCTATAGCCTGTCACTGAATGTCTAACAACTGAAGACAGGAGGAGTCTGAATGGATGTGCCAGGGCCCAGTTGTAAAGCAGTTATGTTTCAGTTCTATATTAGGAACACAGCTGCCTTTTTCTCATGCAAATGAGAGTTTCATGTAAAAAAAGTCTGGCAACTTCAAAGGAGAAAATATAGAATATTTATAAGTGAGTGGTGCTTTTAGAATGGAAATACTTTCATTAGAGGAGAACACACTTTTCAGACACCCAATCTAAAAATAAAGATTTTGATTTTCAAATCACAAAGATGTATCTCAACAAGCTGGCCACAGTCGTAGAGAGAAGTTATAGTTGCTTTCTGTTTACATGCCTGAACCATGTAAACATGATCATAAATAAGTTAATTTGTGTTTGTATATGGGGTATGCATAGTTTTGAATACTCGTGTCATTCACGCTATAATAAACTAGTATTTTTGTTGAGTGGGTGCTTATCAAGCTTGTTCTGTGGAACTGCATAAAATATTTTTTGCACAAATGAAAACTCATCATTGAAGACAGCATTAAAAAAGCCAGGAGACATGCAAACAGATAACAACAAAGCACTGATCAAAGCCAAGGAGAGAAAGCATGGGAAGGGGGAAGAGGAAGTTACCCCAGAGTAACATCCAGCAGATTCCCAGAGTTCCCGAATTGCTAGTGGTTGGCACATACATTATCTTTTAAATGTACTGCTACTGACCTAATGTACGAATCTTTGCTGGCAGAGTAGGAGGCACTGTAACTGAAATGAAGACACCTGGTTTTGAACCAACTTATGTTGATAATGGGCTTTGCACCTTGTTTCTTTAAAACATTTTTAATACTGATGAGAGGGAGAGACATCACTTTTTGTCCCAATTACTTATTATTCATGCATCCATTGCTTGTTTTGTTTATGTGCCCTGACCCAAGATTGAACTCCCAACCTTGGCATATCTGGATGATGCTCTAACCAACCAGGCTAGCCAGCCAAGTTGGGCTTTGCACGTTGAAATTAATCAGAAGAGAAGACATTTTGATACTCATTCACCCCCCCTACAACCTGAAATTCTCTGACTTTCATGACATAAGGTCTTACCCTGGCTGGACAAAGCATATCAACATTGCAGTCCTGTGAGTTGCCTTAGAGGAAGCACGCTGAAAGAGCCACGGCTTACAAAGTAGCGACACTTAGGCAACATGTAGTAACTGACCATCTAGTCTGTTCTAGGCACTGTCCCAAGTGGGAATACAGCAACGCATATAGTATAAAAGTCTTTGCTCTCATAAAGCTTCCTTTGTGTCTGGGAGGGAGAGGGACAATGAAGACATTAATAAATAGATGCATCACTTTATAAGCATTACAAAGAAAAATTAAACAGGGAAAGAAAGTTAAGACACCAAGATAAGAGAACTGCCCTTTTATTGAATGCTTGTAATGTGAACTCACTTAATATACATTTTTGTCTAATCAAAATGTGCACAAAGATTAATATCATTTCCCTTTTACAGAAGGCAAACTCGAGACATAAGTTCTGTAACTTCATCAGTTTCACAATGCAGAAAAGCAAATTCATGTCAGCACCCTGCCACAGACTTTTTCTACAACACTGACCTCTCAAGTACCGGGAATACTTTTACTCCACACACACAAAAAAAATCCATGACCCTTAACCTCATTACGTTTACAATGACACTAGTCATTCCAGTAGCTACCAGCCAGAAAGCTAAGAACTGTTTTTAAAAACAGCACATGCCCAGGAGGGCTAGATAGCCCCTACTCCAGTACCGAGCTCTGCCCCAGACAACAAGGCGCTGCCGTGCGCAAACTGACTATGGTTGCCGCTGTTACTGTGCTTGGTGTCTAAAAGTAGATAAGCACAAGGTGACAGTCAAGGAAAAAACCCATGATGGAAGCTCCCATCGTGGAGCTGGTGCATTACAGAAGGATATGAGTGGTGTCCCTCACCGGAAGGTGGGGGTCAAGATTGTAAGAGTTAGAGTTAATGAAGTCGATTTGTGTTTAAACATTTTAGATACCTTTATATCTGATACTCAACCAGTGTTGATTAGCTATCCAGAACATTTAAGTTGGCCTTCTAAGAGGTGCAAGATCATTTAAAGAACACAACATCAAGGCCCATAAATAACTCTGAACTGCTACGATCTGGCTGTGTCCTTGAGTAAATAATTTATTTTCTCTAAGTCACAGATTCTTCATCTGTCTCATGAGGCTAGTAGTATACACTCATAATTTTCTTCAACATTGTTGGAAGAAGGTAATTGGAAAGTAAATGGCTATAAAAGAACTTAGTAAGTGATGGCATTTTTATATGATTATAATTCACCACGAAGACTTCAAGTACGATTTGATCAGTTCAATATATTTATGAATAGAGAGAACACTACTAAGTATGTATTACATGCCATACACCAAATGGTGTGTGGGGGATGTCACTGCAGAGCAGACATTCAGGGGACAGATTGAGTTGGATCGGCTGCAAATGCAGGGTGCACAGGTGGCACCGAGATGACAACTTCCAGACACGTTTATGAGGACACACTAATTTGGATTGTACTGTGTGCCATGGGTAGTTTTTTTCCTTGTGTAACTTTCCAGGGCCCTTCCACTTTATCTCAGGGCAATTTTGACAATTTCATTGATAACTATGTCATAGTTAATAAGAAATATAAGCCTTTACCTTCTTTCATTTTCTATGTAACATTCATTAAACATTCAGACTTACCTTCTTTTGAAGCAGGGAGGCTGAATTATAGTGAAAAAATACACCGTGAATTATTAATATGAAAAGTACAGAAGCAGTAATTGTACAACTTGACATTGGCTAAATACTTATCATGTGGCATTCTATCTTAGTTCAGACTGCTATAACGAAGTATAAACTGGTCTGTTTAAACAACAGAAATTTATTTCTCACAGTTATGGAGGTTGGGAAGACTGAGATCAAAGTTCTGGTAGATTACATGTCTGGTGGATTGCATTTCTGGTTCCTAAGTGGCCATCTTCTCATGGGTATCTTCACATGGTAGGCAAGGGTGAGCGTTCCCTGGCGTCTGTTTTGTGAGGGCACACTGGTCATACGTATGAGGACTTCTCCTTCATGACCTAATGACCTCCCAAGGGCACCATCTTCTCATGTCATCACCTTGAGAGTAAGGACTTAAACATATGAGTTTGGAGAGGGGGCACAAGCATTCCATCCATGAAGCATAACTTGTTTTCTTCGTTTGGCTTTCCTGGGAGCAGACACAGACAGAATTTGAGTGTAAGTGGTTTAATTGGAATCTGATTCTAGGAAATGCATGTCATGGAAATTGAAACTTGAGACAAGGATGACAAAAAGCCTGTGAAGGTATGTTGTGACTACCCTGGGCCTAAGGTCCCTGGGGAACCTGTAAGACAACACAAAACATGAACATTAGAGGTGTCCTACCTGAGGGACAGTGGGCAGGACATTTAAACACCAGCTGTTGAGGAGGGACACATGCAACCTGTCTGTTTTCAGGTAGAAGAGGCCCTATTGCCAGTTAAACCATCGGGAGACAGACAGCAGGTGCTGGGAATTGAAACTGTCTAGAAACTATCGTTTCTAGAAAAGATCAGTAAGGGACTTGGGTTTGTCACTGAGAGCAACCTCGTGTATACTGAAGGATACATTTTCATAACTCTGCCTAGACAGTATTGTTATTGCCCCCTACATTATAAACAAGAAAACTGAAGTTCAGAGAACTTAGTTAATTTTCTCAGAGTCACACAGATAATAAGCAAAGGAGCTGAGCTCCAAACTTCCCACTTCCATCCTCCAATCTGTGGCCTTCATTCTGTATCACACTCTTGGCAGCTGGGGATTTGGACAAGTGGGCTTTCTCAAGGATATCATCGGGGTAATGAAAGGAAGCTATACATCCTGACATGGTAATAGCCTACAATGTTTTTTTTTTCTTAAATGGTACTAGAAACAAGAGAAAGTAAAAGATTACAAAGGTCTACTCATAGTTTCTTTCTAATGTTCTTAAGTATATGTTGCCATGTGTTGATGTTCCTGTCATATGTTAGTGTATGCTTGTGTGGGACATTGCAATGGAGTATGCCTCATACATAAAAACTGGGAAAAGTTTACTTAGACTGTGGCTTAAAACATCCCTTCATCTATTCCTAAGATGCTAGTGAACATTTTGAGTGCAATAAAATCTCTTTAGCTTCAACAAGCTGAATTGGAACTCAACTCTGGTTCTCAGGAAACACATGGATTTTAAGGGGAAGGAAGAATTCAATAAATATAGAGGATAGGTCTATAAAAAGTATGGAGGAGAAGGAAGTCATTCCAGGTAATAAAATCGGTATGAGAATGTTTGTGGAAGAAGGACACTGCAAAGGGCATTCTAAAGATAAAAACAAAACAATTTTATAGAATGGAATTTACGAGAGAGATGGAATTTAAGGTCAAAATGCTGTACTGAGGCCAGATTGTGGGGCCTTCTCAACACCCAGGCTTAGAAGTTTGAATTTTCCCTCATCTCCTAAGGCCCAGAGGAGACCTTTGCTTCCACAAATAAAGGGACAGCATTTTCTTTCTAGTGGGCATCATGGTAGAATGATTGGTTCTGTTATGCCAGCCTCAATATTGTCTCCTTGGAGTATTTGTTTTTCTTTATTTTATAAAATAATCTACTTCATTGCAAACAAATAGACAATAATCCAATTAGAAAGTAAAAGCCCTACATAAATCCACTCCATAAATAATGACAGTTAAATAGATCTTCCAGATAAATACATACACATGCATATAATACACACACAGTTCCAGTGAACAAGCTCCTTCTTTGAAACTCTACATTTCTTCACTTGAAAAACAGGATTATACATAGATTTCAAAAGTTATCAATTTAACTCATTACATTCATGTATAAATATTGATGAAAAATACTTAATAGCCACTAAATATATGGTAATATAATACAAATATGGTATTCTATCGATTACACGCATACATATATGTGCATATGCATATCTTATATGTACTTAGATATGTATTGTGTCTATACATATATATATAAGTGAAATTGGAGTTATTCCATACTTACAGGACTGAAGCTTACATTTTTCATTTAACACATCCAAGAAAATTTGTATCAAATTCTTCTTAATGGATCGAAAGCATGGATGCACTCAGCTGCCTTTCCTATTGTTGAAAATAGCAAGCTGTTTCCTTAATGTGTCTTGAGTTGTGTTTAGCCATCTTTTGTCTAATAAGTATAATGTCAGTATATTTCTACTTGTTTGTCAAAACTCGAGTCCAAATTGTGCCTCTAACCCTGAGCTTTCTGGCCAACTTTCCATCTGACTAAATCTCCAAACAAGTTCTGAAGCCCAGCATTCATCTGTTTACCACTAACCACATTTTTAAGAATGAAGTACTTGGTTTGTGCCGCAATCTGTTCATGTTGTTAGGAGCTAAGCATATTTAAGATTTAATCCCTGTTCTCAAGGTTTTGGCAACAGCCAAATCATTTGAGAATGTAATGAATTCTTCTGCAACTTCAAATGACTTTATGATGACTTAGTTGTGTTCCTGCTATAACCTAGGCCCACTTTTCCCTGTGATTCAGACATGTTTCAGGTTTTTCAGGGACTGCTGGTGGGTATGCACATCACATGCACTTTATGTGATTGACAGACTCAGGAGTTCTGGGTAAAAAAAACTCACCCTAAAGCAGAGAGCTCCAAGATGTATAATGATGGGTTTGAGGCAAGTAAGTAAAAGTCTCAGTGGAGAAAAAATCTAAAGTTAGAAAAAATTGAGTCCATGTAGTGTTGAGTGTTAAGACCGATGTTACAAAAAAATGTTTTAAATCCCACATCTACTACTTTTCAGCTGTGGAACTTAATGAGATGCTTGATCTCCCTGTGCTTGCCTCAATTTTTTTCAGTCTATAAATGTATAACTTTAAAGTTATATGCTTCATGGAATTATTATCATAAGGATTAAATAATAAAATAGATGCCAAGCACTAATCAATATTGCTCCCACCAAAATGAAGAATACGTATATAAATAAGATCAATAAACTAAATAAGTTTAATCAATTTTAGCTACTATATTATTAGTATTTATTATATTCATGTTGTCCTATGGGATCATACTTGATTTTTAACTCAAAAGGGCAATCTTTTAAAGAACAAGTATAACTGAAAATGGTTAAATCATAATCTACAGGAATCTTGGGGGGCAGATAGAATCTATTGTGGTTAATATGGTTATTTCCTTGATAATTTCATCAGGAATCTCCAAGAATGCCTCCAGGTTCAATGATCTATTAAGAGAACCCACAAGAATTAGTACATAATTATACTCATGACTGTTGGGAACCACCCTGCCTGATTTCAGAAGTTGTAACCCCCTATGGCTAAGGCTGAGTGAGGGATCCTCAGACCATAAGCCACTAAGGAAACAAAGCTTATCTCCCTGGCAGGAGCTGCACTTCTGCTCCTTATACTCCATAACTGGCCCCCAATGCTTGATTGGTTAGCCAATGATGGGTAAGATTCCCCAAGGGGGGAATGACCTAAGACAGGCATGATCACGGGAAGGCCCCAGGGAAGGACTTGGGGGGCTATAGCAAAAGGCAGTGATGAACCCTCACCCCTCTGCTTTGACATAGCCTGAGTCCTCATTTTGTTTTAAAGAAGTCTCCTAATCTCTTGGCTGCCTTACTTCCCCTGCCTGACTTAAGCCTAAAACAATGACAGAGGGTGGTGCAGCCTGTGCTGGAAAGGGCGGGTTCCCTGGGTGATCAGGCCTAAGAAAGAATATATAAAATCCTGTGAAACCTGCTTTGCTAAGAATACTCTCAATTAAATGATAAGGGCCTGAGCAGGAAATGAGTTCGTTTCCCAAAGTTTTGTAGCCCTTTAGCTAACAGACTCTGACTCAGAATAGGGTCCTCAGAGTTCTTTGTATGTTATCTATTGTTTGATCCTTACTGCCTGACAATGATTAATGAACTTTACCTGTATTCCTGTGCAAAATGAACCCAATAAAAGCTCATTGAGGAAAAGGCTCTTCCCCCTTCTCCTTTGAGAGATCAATCACCTTTCCTCCCCAAGCAGATCATGTCTTGGTAGACTTATTCTCATCCATGTTGGCTGGAGGGGCCCTGTGGGCGGAGCCTCCCCACATGACAATGATTTACTACAGCAAAATGACACAAAGCAAAACCAGCAGAGGGTAAAGGCACATGGTGTGAAGTCCAGAGGAACCAGGTACAACTTTCTAAGAATCTTTTATTTTTATTTACCTATTTATTTTTCTTTTTTTTAGAGATGAGAAGGGAGAGAGAAAGAGAGAGAGAAATATCAGTGTGTGGTTGCCTCTCACATGGCCCCCACCAGGGACATGACCTACAATCCAAGCATGTGCCCTGACTGGGAATCGAACCTGCGACCCTTTGGTTCGCAGTCTGTGCTCAGTCGACTGAGCTACACCAGCAGGAGCCACATCGGGCACACTTAATATCTCAAGTAGTGAATTATGACAACACCTGTGAAATGTCCACCAGGGAAGCTCCATCTGTGCTCATTACCAATGTCCGTCTAGGTGTCTGGTCATGCAGGCACCTCTGCCTCACAATATACCACAATGCCAGACCCCCAAAAGGCAAACGAGTGTTCAGCATGAACACTAGGGTTTGCACGAACACTTTAGGCACCATGAGCTACATTGATCGGTTCTGCGAATGGTAGGAAATCATAGTTCCCAGATACCAGCCAAAGGCCGATTTCACAAGGAGACCTTCCTAAAGTTAGCTGTCAGGTATGGCAAATGAAATCCTTGTATGCAGTGATGGAAAATGAACTACTGACAGTGACGGCACAGTTGCATGGCATGTAGCAACAATGCCACAAAGAAGTTAATGATGTTTGCAACAGAAGTGGTGATATACGACACATGACATATGTACTTACAATAGTTATTCTCCAAACTCATTCCATTACACTGATAACAGGTGACCTCCACATGGGGTCATTGGCACTGAGGCCAGACCTCAGTGCTCCTAGTCCTGGGCATTTTGAAACACCATAGCAACATTTTCTGTGTAACG
>PVKM010016400.1:0-26876 GCA_004027735.1 Carollia perspicillata
TTAGCACAAAACTTGATGCATATTTGTTGCTCTGCTCAGTCATTTTAAATGTGATGGATGCACAGTTACAGATGCTCACTCAATGACATCTATCGTCCCCACTGACTAGTACAGTGAAGTCGTCATTGTTCACACATGCACACTCCAGTCCACTCTCCTTGGCTGCCAGGTTACATCAATGTTACCCAAACCATTCTCATTATATTAACAATGAGTGGACTTTTTATGCATAGACCTTATATATGTGGCAGGTGGGATAATGTGATTGGATATAACTGACTTATGAGAAGAATAATGTGCTAAGGGCAGACAGGTGTTAAGAGGAAGAGCAGAAAAAGATGTTCGTGATGGTCAAAGAAGGGGAAAGTAGATGTTGACATTAGCACTAGAGAGAATTTCAAAGTAAGGGAAGAGATCATTACTGACCTGTGCAATAGATAAACTTGAAAGGGAATAAAAAGATTCCATGTGATTTATCAACTAGTAAATTAACAGTAATTTCTATCAAAGCAATCTCAGCTGAATTTGGGGTCTAAAATCTGTATACGATAATTTTAGGGGGAAGAGAGAATGTGTAGACATTATAGTTAATTTGTGAGAATCCCATTAATAGCAGAGAGTTGAAGTTATGGGAGGCAGATGGCATAATTGGTGATAACCAGAAGCTGGTGGGCATTTGTCTTCAACCAGAGGCTAAGAGGTTTTAATAGCAGAGCTGAAGTTATGGGAGGCAGATGGCATAACTGATGATACCCAGAAGCTGATGGGCATTTGTCTTCAACCAGCCAGCACACCTGTGAGCGCCCTGCACGCAGGGCTGGGTTAGAACTGCAATACTATGAATCCAATGAGATCACTGCTCTTTCTGTTTGTCCCGATGTTTCCGACTGGTAGTTTTGAGGTTTCCCTCTGTTTAAAGTCTCTGTGTTCCCCACGGAGAGTGATATCTCCTCGTAAAACTTTTTTTAAAAAAGCTTTGAGTAATTAAGGGGAAGTAGAAGCCTTTCAAATTCATAACCTACAATCTTTTTCTTCAATCTCTAAAAATTTTCCATTACATTTACTTTATACCCATGTCAAGAAAGTGAATCTAAAGCCATGAATATCAGTAGCCTGAGGCAGAATAATAAATATTATTCCTTTCGGTTACAGGATTTTTTCAAATTTATTACCAATTTTTTTCCTTCACTGGCTTCATGCTCTTAGAGCAACCTCCATTTCATTCAATCCTTGTTCTATTCCTCTGTGTTATTTTATAATGCTATTATGAGATACAGTTTTAAGTGTTTATTAAAGATTTTAAAACACAGATTGGTATAATTTAATAGAAAAATGTTGGCAATTCTCTATAAAATTAGTAAACTCCTTTTAGTGATTTATGTTCTAAAATTGCCTTAGGGGTGAGAGGAGAAAACACCCCTGTTTTTCTTGCACTGTTATAATTTAAAATCAGCCCAGTGCTTGTGTGATCAAATTTGTAATAATCTGTCACGATCGGCAGAAAAGAAAATTGAAGAGACCAATTTATTACAAAAGAACAAAAAAATGAGATTTCTCCTTGCTCCGTAGAAATAACATCAAGTTCTAGAGTAGTTTTAATACAATATTTCTATTCCTGCTGCAATGACAGGGACACACTACAGGGAGGAACTTTATCTCTTTACAACATCAGTAATGAAAATTCAATTCCTCAGAATCAGATGCTTTATGTACTCCGTAATTCACCGTGCGGTGCTCTGCGAGTATGACTTTTGTTAAAATCTTCCACTTGAATGAATGATCATTCTCTCCTAGTTTTTCTGCAGGTCACTGAATATGCGCCTTCTCGCGCGTGTTGTAGCCCACGAGGTCGGGGACGAGAGAACATTACCCCACCTCATGAATTTATGGACATTATTCTCCATACAAAAACTAAGCCTGCAGTTAAGGCTTTCAGTAGAAAATTTCATGAAACCTCTCTACACTACCAAGAATGAACTGTTAATAGATGGTAGAAAGTAAAGATTTGGACTGCTTGTCTGGCTCTGGTAGTAATTAATTGCTTACTTACACCAATAAATATTCAGTGCTTGAGATAATTAGAAAGATAGAGAGCCCTTCGGTCTGCTCTCTCTCCATAAATATCCCTCCATTGCCACTGCAGGACATATGTAAGTGGGTCGGTTTCTTTCAGCCCCAATTGAAATTCTGAGAAATATGTTCATAGACACAGATTGAAGGACAGGTGAATTAGGATCTAATTCAGCCTTAAAAAATATTTCCTTGGCAAAATAGGTCTTTTCTGGCTATACCAAAAGCTTATTTATGGATTTCAGTGTCAAAGGTCATACTTATTTTTTTTTTTCAGTGTAGTGGGTCTCTGGTTTAATAATGCTAATTCTTGTCAAATTAAATTATTGTTTAAAGAAAATTCTGATCAAAACCCCAGCAAGGTATTTTCACAGGATGTATCAACGGATTCTATAATACGTGGATGTGTAGGCGCTTAGGATGAATCAATATTGTTGGAAAGATAATGAGGGAAAACTTCTTCTATCGTAAAGAATTTTAGGAAGCAACATAATTAAAATAGTATAGTAGAGACTAGACATACACAGAGTCCAATGCAACACAATAAAGGTCCTGGGAACAGACCCACAGACACATGGTCATTTCAAATACAACACATCACATATGTCGGATATGGAATCACAAGTCACAGGGTAGAACATGGGAGACTTAATGAATGGATATTACAGTTGGCTGAATCTCAATCTTGGGTCATAGTCCAAGGGCAATTGAAATTCTAAATATGAAAAAGCAAATCTTTAAAATTTTATAAGAAATATATAAGATCTTCTGTATATAGTGCGAAAAGAATAAGTAACAAATCATTTTATTTTTAAAAGCAACAGGCTTACTTGCATAAGGTAGGTGCACACATGCCCCTCACAACGAAGTAACATTTGAACTAAAGCAAGAAGCTCCTAAAATGAATGGAAAAATACAAATCTTGAAACCTTCTGAAATCAAAATAGGAGCCCTGAATGGCCAAGAAACAAGTGAATTCTGCTCAACTTCCTAGTAAACAGAGAAAAATAAATGAAAAATACATGAGGTTATAATTTTATACCCACTACTTTGCTGCAATGGAAAAGTCTGCTGCGGAGATGAGGAAAACCCACAACTAAGGCTACGTTGTTTGGAAAGTGATTTTGTGCAACCACTTTTGGAAATAATTTTCCAACATGTAGTAAAGATGAGTATGTCATACCTTACGAGTCAGTATTTTACTTTTGGATAATTAATTAATTAAACATGCATGTATTAAATTTTTGTTAGGTGGAAACTACTTTTCTTTGTCCTAGGGCTGTAGTGATTAATAAGATGGAAAGACTTTTCTATGCACAAGAAACTTACATTTTAATGGGAGAAGGCAAAACAATTAAAACACATAAATGAACATATACTATAATAGCAAATTATAATAAGTGTTCCATAGAAATGTTATAGCTGAGAAAAGGAAATAAAGCGTGAGGGATGGCTGTTTTGACCTAGGTTGGTCCAGACTGGCTTCACTAAGCAGCATCCCCTGAGTGACATTCCAGCAGAAGCCCAAAGGGACTGATGGAGGAACAAGGTCAAAGGCCTGCTCATAATATAGTGTTAAAAACAAACAAAAAATCAACAACATAGTAAAGAAATAAAATTTCATATTATGAATTTCCCCAACTATTATAAGTTAAAATTTGAGCAACTTTCTTATCTGTTGTATATAGATATTTAATAATAATGCCTCACATTCAAAGTCAACCTCAGTGTTTAAAGGATCTTTAGGAAGCCCTGGCCTGGTTGCTCAGTAGGTTAGACCATTGTCCTCACGCACCAAGGTTGTGGGTTTGATCCCTGGTCAGAACACATACACAAATCAACCACTGAATAATGGTTCACTGAATAATGAATGTGTAGGTAAGTGGAAAAACTAATCTCTCTCTCTCTTTCTGACTCTGTCTCTCCCTTCCTTTCTTTAAAGTCAATTTAAAAAATCCTTAGGAACACATTTCGTGCATACTGTCAGTATATAAATAAATATTCATTGACTAGCAACAAAAGGAGTCATTTTGGGGGTGTCTGTAGAGATTGAAGGTAACATGAAGCCACAACTCAAGCCCTGAGTGAGCTTAAATATTATGTGGGGAACATCAGATATGTGAATATGGAAATTCAATGAGCACTTTAATAGTTAAAGACACATATTAATCAGAGAGAAAAACTAGGAAGAAAAGCATGATTGCTTGCTAAACAAGTGGATTTCAGATTCAGAGGCACATTGCTCATCCTCCTGAAGAGCCAAGTGCTGTCCCTCCCTCAGTTTGCTCCAAACTCTGGAACGGTGATTTTCTGTCGAGCAAAGAATGCTGTTCCAAGCCTTCCTCCAACCAAGGGCTGACACCACGGGCCACAGTGCGAAATAGTCTGACATTGGTGTTCAAGTGCGGAGGATTTGGGATGATGTGAAATCAGCTTTTCACTAAGTTTTCCTCTCTTCAATACACATGGAAGTTTAGCAGAAGCCTTTTGCATTCTCAGAAGAAAACGTGCAGTACTGAGATCATTCGGTTGGTTCACTCGGGTGCACATATTTTCATTTCCTGAAGTGTGAGGTCTTGAGTTTATGTCAACTATAGTTGAGACTGCTTTCTATTTAAGGACTTTTTTTCATTCATTTTCCATTGTATCATTCATGCAGAGTTAGGGGTCTATGCTGTTAATCCTCAATGTGGTATAGAGTCCAAACAGAGAGCAAAACAGCTCACCCTCTTCCTCCGGAAACTTAGATGCAGTAACAAAGACAAGTATGTCAGCTAATTGCAATCAACACAATTATTTTTTAAAGAAGTACAGTAATTAGGCCCAAATTACTGAGAGACATTTAGGGCCTGTGGAGAGAAAAGTTTTCCCACATCTAAAAGAACTGAGGAAGGCTTTGACAAGCTATAATATTTGGTAACTTCATGCTGAGAAAAATCTCTAAACACAGGTACGAGTGTCAGACTCCTGGCCAATGGAGCAATGCCAGTGAGGCTCTGGGAACTGAATCCCTGGCCATCGGCGGAGTGGGGAGTCAGTCCCCCAGTGAGCTGGGGCTCTGCTTGTCTGTCCCTTCTCCCCTCTACAGACAGCTTCGTCCTGCACCAGTACTTGTACAAATGACAGTTAGTAGGCTGTGCCCACTACGGGCTTTTTAGGTTCTCTCTCTCTCTCTCATTTCACTTGCCTAGATGTATTTTAGAAAATGTCTCTTTGAGAACACAATTCAAACACATTCTTTGTTTTTCTCTGTGTGTAAAGAGACAGAAAGCCTTGGTGTTAACCTATTCTATGAGGCACCGAGGGAGGCTGCCATCTGTTATATGGGCCTGGGAAATGGCTGTGGGACTCCTAACTCTGGAAGCACGTTGCCCTGGTCTGTGGTTATCTATTCTGTGAGCACCACAGGGAACGATTCCAGTCTAATTGTTCCAGTGGGTTGAGAGCCCAAGTTATAGACTCAGCTGTTTAGATACTGGCAGAGGGCAAGGGAAAGTGTTGGTCATGAAAAAGGAAGGCTCATTCTCCTCTCTTTTTGGCAAAGGAGGTCCTTAGTGGCTTGGCTAGTCCATAGTAACAGGATTTCACCATGACGGCCAGCACCTTGTTCCAAAGCATACCAAGCTGTCCACACATTCGGCACAAGAGACTCACTAGTGAAAGAAACACTAGTGAGTCTCTTTCCTAAAGAAGAAATGAGCTAATTCGTGTAATGCTTTGCAGCATATGGAGATTCTCAATGCATAAACTTGTTTAATTCTTACACACACATCAGATGGAAAGAAATGTTCTTGGAAGTCCTGAATATATGCTTTGTTTCACTGCAGGAACTTAGGAAACCCTGAACAGCATTTTCTTCATGGTTAATAGGAATAAATAGCAACCCTAACAAGTCTCTCAAGACTGCTTATGGACTCGCCCAAGACAACCCATTTTAAAATGCCTCATAAAACATTATTTATTTTAGAGATCCATTGAAATCGTGTGGCAGACATGGCTAGTGCCCTCAGTATTCATTCCAGTTCCCTTCCTTCCGTGTTGCATGGGATGCCCTATCTCAAAGTCCTTGCAGTGAGGCAGGGCCCTGGGACTAGACCTGGCCAAGGACATGGGAGCAGAGGGGCATTATCGACATCACTCTTCCTTCTGCAGTGAATGGCACAGTCAATTTTGAGTACAAAGTATATGCTCCTTTAAGGGTGTTGCATGATAACTGTCACTGAGAGATACAGTCCTACTAGACCGCAGACAAGGGTGAGCATGGTAACTCAGGCGAGGGTCATGACAGAGAGCTCAGGCTGAACCTCTGTAGGTTAGAAGCCTTAGCTGTCTCAAGTGACAATTATGCTTATAGTAAGAAATAATTTTTATCAAACATTTAGCATGACTTATTTATTTTATCCTTCCATTATTATTTCATGTTAGGGTGAAGACATTGAAATCTAAAGAAATATGGTGGCTTTCTCCAAATCTTACACTCCTGGACGATGACCATAGTAGGCAGGGGTCTCCACAGAGACAGAGCAATAAGATACATGTAGGTGTGGGAGAGGGAGTTCATGATGGGAACTGGCTCATGAGTTAGGGAGACTGAGAAGTCCCAGGGTCTGCTGTCCCCAAGTTGGAGAATTAGGAAAGCTGGTGGTGAAGTTCAGTCCATGTTGAAGACCTGAGAAGGAGTATGTGTATGTGTGTGTGTGCATGTGTGAGAGAGAGTGTAGGGAGGAGGGAGTGCTAGTGTAAGTCCTGGAGTCTGCAGGCCCAGAACCAGAAGCTCTTGGTCTGAGGGGAGGAGATGGATGTCCCAACTCAAGAAGAGAGGGCTTATCTCCTCTACTCGGTCTACTGACTCCAATGCTCAGCTCTTCCAAAAACACCCTCACAGGCACACCCCAAGTTAATGTCCTACCAGCCACCTGGGTATCTATCCCTCAGCCCAGTCACATTGACATGAGGGAGTTTTCATCACAACAACGAAAGTTGTGCTGGAATGCAGGTTGCTGGTCCCCACATCTATCAACGTTGTATTTATTTGACAAATGCCTACTTAATGCCTTCTGTAGCCTGAGTGAACCCTGTTCTGAACTGAACAACTCTGGAGGTGAAACCCTGACCCCATTCTGACGCATTGTCCTGTCTTCTTTCTCATATTCAGGGGAATGTGTACGAGGAGGTCTGTGTTTAAACCCTCATGGTCACTAATATTAGAAAGGCAAGGGATTTGTATGGTGTGATAATGGGAAACAGGGGAAGGAGCTTCCATGAGGCTTGACCACATATTAGCTTGCTCTTGCCACACGGCGACCCCTGAGAGAGGAACCAGTTACTCTTTAAAGCTGATTACACTTAGAGAAATAAAAATCTAACCCAAGTTCCCTTTTGGGAGTTTGGAGTAGAATTCAAGTTTGATAAGGGACAATGGTCAAGTTATTTCTTTATATAAAACTACTCCTGATGCTATGGAGGAGAGATGATTGGTAGGAATTCATGGTTCTCCACATGGGAGGTTCCACACCGATGTTTCTCACTACAGCTTCACCCCTGCGTTACTAAAGACATGCCAGCACAATGTGGAAAGCCGAATAATACAACACGGTAATTTTTAGGTGGGTTAGACTCTTTGTTTCAGTGAGTTGAGCCGCACCACAAAGAAGTTGTAAGGACTCATTTTGTTTCTTTGGTTAACAATGACAGTGAAATTAGGTCCTCTGGTCTGTTTTTCTTTCCTATTGGCTAATAACAATCCAGTAATCCAATATGAATGTGACACCCCTGGAGAGTTTGCTAAAAACATGCATGCTTCAATCTCAACTCATCCCATCGGACTCTGAGAGGAGACCAAGAAATTCAGTAAGAACTCTGGGAAATAATTGTTATTATAGTAATAGTAGCAATGAGTGTTTATTGAGCACTCACTGTATATGCGTCTTCTTAACTAATTGCTAAACACAGCTAAATAAGTATTATTATTGCAGTCATCCATGCTATTTTACAGAAGAACCAACTAGAGGTTCCAGAACTATGAAACCAAGTTGGTAGTCACTGCAGTCAATAAGACATTTAGCATTCATTAGGAAACACCATCTTAGACTTTCTCCAGCCAAGGGCACCTCCCAGAGCGAAGAAATCACTCCAAGATGGTCTTCAGGAATAAAGGATAGAGGGAAACTAAGCAACCAAAAATTTAAAGAGCCATAAAAAAGAAGGGAATCCTACCATCACATGACTGGACCTAGAGAGTATTATGCTAAGTGAAATAAATCAGTCTGAAAAAGACAAATATCCTATAATTTCACTTACATGTGGAATCTAAAGAACAATATAAGTGAACAAACATACCAGAAACAGACTCATAAATACAGAGAACTGACTGATGGTTTCCAGGGGGGAGTGCAGTCGGGGGAATGGGTGAAAAAGGTGAAGAGATGAAGTACAGATCTGTAGAAAAAAAAGAAAGAAAAAAATTTAAAGAGGCAAATAGAACTAAGCAGGAAAAAAGTTGGTCTCCTCTACTTTTTAAAAAAAAATTACTTAGCAGACTGGAATAAACCCACTTCTATTGCTGTCTGGGTATTGGGTTTAATATGGCCTCACCTGACTGGTTCACTGTTTTTTGTTTTTTGTGCAAACTATGCTGATACATAATTTTAAAGCAATGTTTTGTCATAGATAAGCCTAGTCCAATTCTTCATTTCATAGATGAAGAAACACATACGAGGAAAAACAAAGAGACTTTTGTCAGAATGTACAATTAGTCACTCACAAAACAGCAGTGGGACTTGGCTCCCGCCTGCCCTGTACAGTGTCCTGCTCTTTTTCTGCCATTCTCGTTCTCAGCGCACCTCTGGATCCTTGTGTCACATGTTTAGAAGATTTTAAAATTCTAACCCAAAATCCATGTATATAAAAAATGAGAGTAGCAGTAGATTATGCATATTAAAAAGTGAAACACATAATTGAAACAAATACCAATTTTTATATGCAAAACCCCTTAGTTTTCCTAATGTTATACAAATTGCTTTTGTTAGGACTCTGACTTTTTTTGCAAGAGAGAAACATTGGCTTGTAACTGCTGTGATTTGGAATACTTAGATATTTTCTGTTTCCAAATATGTTTCTTCTTGGAATTTCTGATTTTTAAATTAAACTTATGGAGGTGACATTGATTAATAAGATCATATAGGTTTCAAGTGTATGTTTTATGATATAGGACCTGCATATTGCCCTGTGTACCCATCACCCAAAGTCGAATCATCTTCTGTTTCAGATTTTAATTACTAGAATTACTAGCATTATTGGGATTGTGAAAGTATTTTGCTCAGATAATTTCTAAAATTTTTGTCTTTAATGTTCAAATTAATGAAAGTCAAAAGCATAGTAGAATTGAACATTCACAGATGAGTTCAGAGCTGGACTTCGGAGCCGACTTCAAAGTAAATCATAAGAATTTACTTGACAGAATTCAACTCTTAATCCTACAGAAAAATTTTATTCTATTTTTACTTCAGATTCACCCAGAAAAAAAAATAAGAGTAATTTTCCTCAAAGGCCTTGTTTATAATGAATGCATCAGCATAAATGAGGTTGGATTTCCATATTTTTCTCTTTCCTCTGACAGTCCTTGCCATTCTCTCACTTACAGAAGACAAATTCTAAGTTACACCCTCTAGACACAAACATTTGGCAGAGATTTAGGGCAATTATGAGTATTTATTCTAAGCTAAAATAACTCAAAGCCATTTTCCCTTCGGTTTGTCCTGATAACATTTTTAATTGAATAAAGGAAAAGAAAAGGCAGCCTTAGGATAGTCTCCATTTTCCTAGGCACTGTGTATGTGTGCGTTTTCTGCCTTCTCTCCACCAGCATTCTTATCAGGTGTCTAATTCACAACCAAGAAATGCTATGACTCTCTAGTAATCAGGAAAACTACTAAATTTGAAACAAATGCTTGTCAATCTCTACGACGTGTGAAGGGACAGGAGATCATTTTTTGAAAGCATTTACTGCATCCCATGAACTCACAGGGTGAGGTCTCATGTTTACCTACTCTGAAAAAGCACATAGTTACATAGAATATATTTTATAATACCAAGGAATTAAAATCCAAAGGTAATTACATGCCATAGTGTTGGAAACAGATTATGTGGTATATAATCTTAACAAAAGATATAACACCCCAAAATATATCCTCCCAGTATTGGAATTAGAGCAGTAGGTCAGACAAGCCCTGCCCTCAAGGGGTTTAACATGGCTGTAGGGATAACTAATAATCAAAGAGGAAATCAAATAAATACAAAAATATGGGCAGGTAGGCAAAAAGGTCACTGGCATTAATGTTAGATAAATGGTAGAAGATGATAGGAAATGGAGCATGTTTGGTGATGGAGAGGACACAGAGCTATTCCAGACAATGTGGCCAGTGTAGGAATCTATGCTTTATGGAGGGGTGATGTTTGGGCTGAGGTCTAAATGTTGAAACGTAATCAGCCATGAGAAAGTTTGGGGAAAATTCAATGTGGGCAGATGAACAGTGAGTGCCAAAGACCTGAGACAGGAACCAGTTTAGAATTTTCAAGGACGGCAAGAGTGACTAAATGACTGTCATTGAGGTGAGTGGGGCAGTGCTGGCTGAGATGGTTGGGTGACCTGGGCCAGGACCATGTCACATTGGCCCTATGGAGCAGGATAGGGATTTGGGATGTATTCTAGGAATGATAAAAGTCCACTAGAGGGTTTTGAGCAAGTGAATGATGTGACAGGATTCATTGTATTACCTCAAGCCACCTGAGATCTCCATACACGGCATTCTGACCTAGAACACATCGGTTCCCCGTGTTTCAGCCTAGTACATTTTTATTGAAGATCACTTATCGTATCATGTGATAGTGAATCAGGACACGGTGGACATGAAAGAAAAGAGCTAGGAGAGTACTGCAGTCATCCGGCATTTGACTTGACTGATGTCAAAGCAGTGGCAACGTGTGAAACCGACCAATGTGGGAATTCATGTGAAGGCAGAGCTGATGTAGTTTGCTGGTGGATTGGTCTCTCCTGTGGCTTGGGAGCCGTGCCTCAGAAGGGGCACTCTAGGAATTTGTAGGTGACTGGCCAGCATTTAAGGTATGCTTTCAACTCCACCAGAAATTCAGAAAAATTCTCTCAGAGGTACACCATAATATCGATATTTCTGAAATAAAATCAGAGGTGCTCAGAGTTTCTAAGTAAGCGTATCTGTATGTGCCAGCAAGAAATTTACTAGACTTCGTATAGGTATGCAGCTAGGAATTTGGTAAGTCAAATTGAAGAAGATATTACAGAGATTTCAATAATCTTAAAAGAATTCCATATTTAAGGATAATTCTTTCTTAATCTGGCAAAAGAGCTGCCATTTCCATGGAAGACATCATTAGGCTTTTTTACCTGAATGTCACTGACATTTATTGAACTCTGATCCCATGTTCATCAAGTAATCTCCTCATTCAGGAAACATTCATAGGAGAAGCGCTTTATCAGCAGCTCATGGATGGGCTTGGGGCCACTCTTAACCCCCACGCTATTCTATGCAAATGCTCATTTGAGACGGTAAGGGGAGGTCAACATGTTTTTACCAATTTCCAGAAGAAGTTCTTTATACTCCAAAAGGTAAACACCTTTGGCCTTCAGAAAGAGATAAAATATGGCCATGAGAACACCAACAACAGTTACTTTCTAGTCCTTATCTTTCCATCTAAAATCTAAATCATCTCAATTGTACTTATGATTTTCTTTCTTCTTGTAGACTTTTTTTTACACTGGTCGCCTTGTTTGGTTTTGGACTTCGCTTTTCTTACCTTATGAACTACACTGCAGCCTTCTTTTCTCTTGTTGCTACCATTTTATGCGAGTGGTTGCTTCAGTCCCTCAAGTCCTCTACAATTTGCATCCCACCTTTGATCTTCCCTGGGTGTTATGTGCCCATCTTGCCCAGCTCCAAGGTCAACTTCACACCGAGCCTTCTTTGAAGTAGATGAAACACCACCATGCAGGATGGGGATGTGTGGTGACATGCTGACACTCTTCATCTGCCCCACCCTCTAATCAGACCCAGGAGCCTGGAAACGTTAGACGCCACGTGTTTCAGAAAATGATTATTGAGTGTCTAATTCACATTAGGAGAATCCATGTGCTGTCTCATTTCATTCTCAAAGAAGTGAAAGTCATTCACACAGAAGGCTGAGAGTTAATTCTCACAGAAGATCCTCAGGTAGAGAAACTTGCTTATATCTATTTCGATTAACACTGTTCATTTATAAAAGGCAAGAGATTCCACCAGAAAACTAATAGCATTATTGCAATAAATCCCTAAAACAGCTCTTGAAATTGGAACTGCTCATCTTATTACAAATGAGCAGTGAGATGACCAAAGAAAGTAAATGATGTGACGAAGCTCAGCTAGGCAGTGACGGAGTGAAGATTCAAACCAAGGTCATTATAATTCCAGAACCGGTGCTCTTTCTCCTGCAGATAAAACCCGTCTCTTGACTGTTTGATTAATATGTTCCCCATTACTTAGAGTATTTCCTCACTTTTCAACATCATACTTTAAAGTCGAAAGGCTATCCATATGGATTAGTTCAAAAGTTTTGTATCCTTTAAATAGAGAAACAGAGGTTAGTATATAGGTTAAAAATAGAAAACTGATACTAGAAACAAAATAGCCTGATTCTCAATCCAATACTCTTTCTATGCTTTCATCTAATGAGCAACGACCTCAAAATAAAATACACTTTGAAGAATATTTTTATAATGCAGTCTGTATGGTTTTTAAAGCTTACCAACACTTTTTCCTAAGTCAAAACAATTGCTATAGTCATTTTTTTCCAGGTAACCTCTCAGAAAACTGTTTCCATGCTATTTCACACCTGGCTCTTCTCCTTGCAGATATTTCTAGTAGTAAAAAAAAAAAAATAGCTGAAAAGAAAGAATAGTAAGAGAACAGCAAGAATCTGAGACTGAAAATATGTATGCTCTGTAATTCACCTTCACTCTATAGTTTTCTATTTAACAATAGGAATTCTAGACAGATTGTTATCGAGGATTTGGAAAGATTTTCCAAACTGTCAGCACCATGGATATCAGGTGTCAGAATCAGGTGTCTGCAGAGTCTCATGTGTGCACTCTAATAGGCAATAGCCATGGAATTTGCAAGCTCACGGAAAGGGGGTGATTACTAGTGTCGCTGTCATTCACTCTTGAAAGATGCTATGTTTGGTCCCTAAGGCTGCTAGAGCAAATGACCAGAAACAGCACACATGTGTGATCTCTCAGTTCTGTAGGTCAGAAGTCTGACACAGACCTTTCTCAGTTCTTCCGCCGGGGGCAGCGGGGTCCTCCTTTTCTGGAGGCTTAGGGGAGGAAATATTTCTTTGCTTTTTCCAGCTTCTGAAAGCCACCCTCATGCCTTGGCTTATGGCTCTCTTCCTAAGTTTTCAAAGCCAGCAACAGCAAATTGAAGTATCGTATCTCTCTGAATGCCTCTTCTGCCCCCACTTCTGCTTTTAAGGACCTTTGTGCTTCCGTGTGGATAACACAAAATGGTCTCCCTATGTTAAGGTCAGCCAGTCAGCAACTTTAATCCCACCTAGATCCTTAATTTCTCTTCGTCCTGTGACATGACCTATTCACAAGTTCCAAGCATAAGGATGTGAACATCTTTGGGGGGCTGTTATTCTTCCCACCACAGGTACTAAGCAATACTTTATTTACTCTTTATGTCATATAAACATTCCCAAGTCAATCCAGTCAGTCAGAAATTCCTGCTTAGTGGGGCTCCATGGAGAGATTTACTGAGCAGAGATGATTCTGAGCTCTTTCAATGTGAATGAGAGTTTGCTTTTAGGTATAAAGTTAGCTTTGTGCTCTGAAGATATTAACAATCACGTCAGTTTCGGTCCCCCATTCAAAGGGGTTTCTTCCCAACCCAACCTAAATCAATAAACCGTTCTCCTCAACTTCTCTCTGTTTCCTGAACAAACCACATGAGTTCATAATGATAACTCTAAAGTCACAATTCTCACTCGCTGAATACTTTGAAGAAATGATTATGTATTCAAGGTCCTTGTTTGGCGGACGAAAGCAGTGGGGCTCAGGAGGTGAGCTGACCTGCCCGAAGTCTGCCTGCTCCCATTCCCCAGGCGGGGGGCTCGGAGCCAGCTGTCCTCCCTCCAGGAGGAGGGGCTCAAGGTCTTCCTGCCTCCTTCCAGAAATCAGTCCCTTACGTACAACCTGTTCAGTCCCTAACAGTGATGGTTAATTCCCTCAGTCCCACAAGTAAGGGTGTTGCAGAGCCGTGCTGGTTTACATGTCTCCCAGTTTTCTGCGAGCAAGGATTCACTAGGAGGTTCCCCAGTTTTAGGGAATTACATGCCCACCCTCTTCCTCGACAAACAGAGTAAGAAATCAGTTTGAACTCTGAGTGATTTCTTGTAGAGGCTCAAGTCTGGATTTTATTCTTGGTCTGATTGATCACCAAACCTGTTACTTCTGTTATTCACATTGTTTATTCTTCTAACACTGAAGTCAACAAGAATAAAAGAAGATGGATGTACTAATATTTATGCATATTTCACTTTCTTTAATTCCACTCCAGAGCTATTTCAATTCCAGCTCCTCTAGGTTAAGGATAACCACAATCTTTCACAAAACCACTGTATAATGTCTAAGAGAGCTTGTCATTCCTGTATTTATAAACCTATACTTATGTACCTAGGTATCTATGTATCTATACATAAGTATAAAGTGAAAGTCTTTATTACATTCTTTTCTGCATTAATGAAGAGCACAGAGGAATTTAATTGCTTAACTAGAAGAAACTAAATATTTGAAACCAAATTAATGCCTAAATTAACATAAAAAATGAAATATGACCTCTGAGTAAATGCTTAAATTTTAGCTATTGAACATGGTAATAATTTATTAGCGTGTGGGTACCAAATGCTTTATCTGAGTGTGGGTATGATAACCTCTCCTGAAATAGAACCATAATTACTTGTACTCAGTAGCATAAAGTATCAAGTGATGTCTAACAACTTTTGCACATTTTTCATGTTACGAAGTCTGTACTACTCCTGACCCTCTTAAATAAATGGTCATTATTGAGTGGAACACGTCTCTGAAATGTATGCACCGTCACGAAATCGGCAGGCTGACGGTAGGAGAGGGAGGGAGGATGAGGGACATCACATCCCATGGGTGCCAGGACTCTGTGGAAGGTTCTACTTGGCTTCCTGTATTTAGCTGCAGAGTTGGAAAAGATTTGTGACTGCAGCTTTTAAATCATTTTTTTTAATCAAAAAGTATTGTTTTTGATATTGTTACCACAGTTCTTACTTGTTCTCTCTCATCTCTTTCTTCTTGCCTAAGAATCAGAGTGTCTAGGGAACTGGGCGTGAAATGTGACTTTCTGAGTCTTATCCTTAAGCTTAAGATAAACTCTGCATGCGATGACCCTAGCTGAAGAAAAGATATCCATGATCATTTCACTCCCTCTGCCCTAATCTGCACTCATGCTTACCAGAGGAGTTTAGGGAATAGATTCACCGGGAAATAAAGCCCTCTGGAGAGTGCAGGGTTTCCTGCCAGATGGTTTCCTGTAGGATGAGTCCGTATATTTAACTCTCAGGTGTATGAACACAGGTTTGGTCATTGTCATTGCCATTGACTCATGACAACTCTTCTATTTAACCTGTGCTTCCTTTCAAAACTTCACTCCTCATCTTCTGGCTCTGTGTGTCATACTATTTTTGGTTTGTTTGTTTAGTCATGAGGTTCATTTCCATTGCTGTGTGTATCAATATTTCCTTTGATTTTGGTGGAGGGAGTAAGGGGTGGGATACTCACATACATGTTCACACTCCTGTCTCTTCATCACTCTAAGATCTAAATATAAACTGAAAACGCTCTAAAATATCACAATTCCCATTGCCCTGGAATGTTCACATTTATTGTTAGAAATTATATGACTGACCTCCCCTACTTTTTATTAGGGTACTTATAGAAGTCAGGTATTATATGTTCTTATCCCCCCAGAAAATTCTTTCAAACTCATCTAATACATCCCAGCCCACACAGGCGGCACTGTTTTCATTCCTCCCACCGTAGCTTAGCTCTCTGTGGTCTTAACATTCATATAAATAGAAACACAGATCCTTTGCTCAATGTGATATTTATGAGATTCATTCATGTTGTTGGGTGTTTCACTATTGACCTTGTTTTTAATTGCTGAGTGGTATTCCACATGATAAATATTGTAAACGTATATTCAATATCCTGTTGATGAATGTTTGAGCTATTTTCAGTTTGGGGCTCCTATAAAGAGCCCATAAATTATCTAGTACCAGTCTTTTTTTGTGAACTGATATTTTTACTTCTCTTATTTTCTAGAAGTAGAAATTTTTTCCAAAGTCTTTTGCCATTTTCCTTTCACACTGCTAATGTGTGAGAATTTCAGTTATCCCATATCCTTGGTGTGCTGTCAGTGTGAATATACAGGGCAAGACAAAAGTAGGTTAACAGCTGTGAGTATGTGGAACACACAGAAAAAGTTATTTTTCTCCACCCTGTATGTATGTATGTATGCCAGTCTAACTGGCAGGGAACGGTCGCTAACTGGATTTGGCCTGTTGGCTACAGTGTGATTACTCTTATCCTAGAAGATCACATTTTAAAGAAGAAATAATAACATCATATTGTGTGTGTGTATATATATATTGTGTCCCTGTGTGTGGTCTGTTTACATATAAACAACCCATTGAATCTACTTCTCCTCCATGTAGTAACTGCTTCCCTTAAATTTTCTGAGAGACAAGAATTTTAATTTTCTTTTTCTGTATTTGCTGCATCCTGTGTGATATCAGTTTCCTCAACACTCATGACACGCTGCCATTAATAAAGCTTTTCTTTCCATTCCCTTTGTTGGTAACGAAAGAGAACATTTTCCCCTGCCTCCACCAAAGAAGACAAACCTTCCAGTGAACCGAGCAAAGGTCAACAAGCCTCCGGTCAACAAGGCGAGCCTGGTGATCAGAACGTGGCTTGAACATGTGGGTGGGTAGAGTTCTTATGTTCACAAAGTTAGTCGCAAAGATTTGTTTCGGATTAGGAGCGAGGACACTTTTAAAGATAAGGAAATCACTACACTCTGTTAGGACACATAGTCAATAAGAATGGACTCAGATGGCAGGCAGTGCCTTTACAAGAAACAAAGAGCAGATGCTGAAGATGCGGTAAGTTTGGGGGGAGGGCAAGGTGCCGGGGCAGGTCGTAGCCACGCTCTGCAGCCTTTGCTGAGACCTGCCTCTTTGAACCTGTCTGAAGGGCAAGTGCCTGAAGCCCAGACTATTTCCAGGGAACAATCAAAAGGAAACTGGGCCACAGAGACAGAAGTGAATAATAATCAATAACTTGGTGTTTTGATTAATATGATTTAACACTATTCTTAACCTCCCCCTGTTTATTTTGTGCCTGCCAATTATGCTTCTTATTTTCTGTACCTTTTATGCAGAAATGGTGGATTGCCTCCTTAATGTTTTAATATGTTAATATGATTTAATATTGTTTGACAAAACCCCTATTTTCAGACATCTAGGCAAATCTGTTCACTAATGACAGACAAAATTGAATGCTGACAAGGTTTTACCATTTTGTCACACCTGTTTCATGTACTGAGTCATTATTCCATGAAATTTACTATTCATGCTTCTTAGTGAAGTAAAAACTGAGTTTGAAGTGATTTCTGTGTGAATCTTTAATCAGAAAAAATATTGTTTCTTGTCACTTCAACATAGACTTCAGCTTATTCAAAACTATCAAAATCCTTTTACTTCTCCACGTCTTTAATCATATAGTGAGGAGTTTAAACTTGTGAAAACACCTTTGGCTCAGAAAAAGGAAGTTTCTAGTTTTGTAACATTAAAAATATACCCAAACACAGTGATAACTGGTGGAGGACTAAAATTGAACTGACCCAAAGCATTTTAGGTTTATGCAGCGTGGCCTCCCCAGTGAATGCCCTTTCCTAGCGCACAGGCGAGCAGCAAGTCAGCCAGCCAGGCGACACGGTCAGTCGCTGAGTCCCAGGACTGTGATTTTTATTCTGTAACACGACAAAGGCGTCCTTGGAGAACAGACATGGTCCCTACTGGCAGAGTGTTCGCCGTCTGGAGGAACAGACAGAAGGGAAGCAGACCGGGAGAAGGAAGTGTTGCGAGTGGTCTCCCAGCAAAAAACACAGAACACTGTCCTGTCAAGGCTCGGAGGAGGGAGGGGCCTCACCCCCCCCGCCCCGCCCTACCCCGAGAATCAGAGGTTTCCCTGGGAGAGCAGGTACCTGAGTTGAGCCCTGGATGTAAGCGTATTTGTTTTCTATTGTTTCACATCAGTGTGGATCCCCACATCCAGCTGCTTGAAACAAGACACATTTGTTACATCATCATGTGGGCCTTCTGGCTCAGAGTCTCTTCTGAGTAGGGTGACTGACTCACCCCATTTGCCCAGGACTTTCCTGGTCTTAAACTGAAAACTCTCAGTCCCAGGCAAACCAGGATAAATGATGACCTCACTCACAAGGCTTCACACACTGTCCTGACTGGGGCCAAAGTCATCTCAAGGTTCCCCTGGGGCAGGCTTTGCCTCCCAGCTCACTCACCGCTATTGACTGGGCTCAGCTCCTCTAGGGTAATTAGCTACAGTCCCTCCGGCCATTGGCCCCTGGCTGCCCTCAGCCCCCGCCCCGCCCTCAGAGCCAGTTCTTGAGAGGGGCCAGGGAGAGAATGCCAGCAAGATGAAATTCCTGTATTTGGTAACCTAACCACAAGGAGGCAATCCACCATTTCTGCAGAATATTAATTGCTAGAAGCATGTCACTGAGTAGATCAAGTCCAACTGCAAAGGGAGGGGACTAATCAAGGGCAGGACCATGAAGAATCAAGGATCACTGGGAGTGCCTGGTGTCGGAAGCTTTCTACACAGAACAATCAGCCAAAAGAAAAGAAGGATCCGCCAAGAGAAGCAGCAATACAAAAGCATCGTATGTTTATAATGTTGATAAATGTACTTTTTATAGAACATGTACTGTTACTATAAATATATATGGTTTTATCAATTAATAAATCTTATCAATCCATCACATAGAGGGTTATCAGTGGGGAGGGGGCAGTGGGAGAATGGGGGAAAAGGTACAGAGAATAAGAAGCATAATTGGCAGGCACAAAATAAACCGGGTGGGGGGGGGTTAAGAATAGTGTGGGAAATGGAGAAGCCAAAAAACTTGTCTGTATGACCCATGGACATGAACTAAAGGGCATGTGGGAATGCTGAGGGAGGGACGGTGCAGGGTGGAGGGAGAAAAAGGGGAGAAAAAAATGGGACAACTATAATAGCATAATCAAAAAAACACACTGAAAAATGAAAAAAAATACCAAAGGAATTTCATATTTAATTTTCTTCTAGACTGTTTATAAATAACATATAACAGTGCTATTTACGTGTTCACTTGTGTAGATGTATTTTGGGGTTGAGTGTCTTGGTTTGAGTGATCTCTCTTTTCATTCTATGTGCTTTTTAAAGTTATTTTCAAGCTACAAAACTCCAGGAAGAAAAGTGTGTCACTGAAGCTCTGAAAGGGCAGCTCTGAAAGTGAAGAACAAATGTCCCCTGTGTGATCGCAAAGCTCCGACCCCCACTGTGCTTCCGGCCTCTCGCCGCTGCGTTTCCTCTTGCTTTCTGACCACTTCATCCCTTACTGTCCCTTCCCACTTGGCAATACTGCCTTTGCCTGTGCTATTTCTCCGTCCCCCAGACCTGCCTCTATCTACCTTTGCTCCCACAATGCTTGCTATTCCTCTAGATTTCAACCCAGGCATCGCTGCCTCCGTGTTTTTATAGCTAAGACTATTTCCCTTATTAAACAACCTCAAGCCTACCTATTTTATTTTCCAGCATTACCATAGTTCTATATTTACATTTATGATATGATTATTTACTGTACGTTTGCTTCTTAAAACGTTAGTCCCATGTGGGAACTCACTATGTTTTTCTTAGTCTTAAACTAATATCTAGCACAACGTAGATATCCTTAATTATCTGCTGAAATAAATGTATAAATACATATCTAATAATTGACTTGATGCCTCTTTTCCAAATGAATCTTTTCTTTCTGGTTAAAAATCTTGTTAAAAAGGTTATATATATACAACTTTCCTTATATATATGGTGAAGGAATGTAATTATTCACCATATACATATATGGTGAAGAGATAATTATATAAACAAATTTTTACACACAATATCGTTGTTTATTTTCTTAAATTTAATATTATTATACCAGTCTAGGCCTAATCATGGATATTCCTAGTCAATAGAAAAGTTATCTTACTGAATAAACACATCTTATTTGAACTATATGTCATAAAATATAATCATAATACAGCTTTTTAATTTGTTCACTTAGATAATGAGACATATAATAGATATTAATTTATGCTGTATTCTTCTGGATTTGTTTGGACATAAAAATATCCCCATTAAAAAAAATAAAGACATCGAAGCTCGGTGCAATTAAGTAACTAGTTCAAGGTCATGTTGCTTCTGAAACAAAGTACTTTTTAAAAAGTATAGATGCACTTGAACTCCTCTTGCCTCACCAAATTTCCCTATGTGCAGGTCTGTCCAGAAAGTATCTAGCTTTGTGCAATGAAAAATGGAGACATTTAGCAAAGATAGAAGATACAAGAAACATTGTACACAGGACAACGATGCCTCAGTCCCCTTCGAAGTTATGACATTCTTGAGGAAGCCTGGTTCATTGGTAGAGGTTTCAATCCAGTCATTAGCAACTGCAGCATGGTGTTCCTTCTGCTCTGTAGCAGAAGCCACAGAATGAATTTGCCATGACACGTTTCATGCCAAGATCCCGTGTCAAAAATCTCAAATACAGTAGTCTTTGGAATCCCCAGATCAGCTTCCAGTTCTCCCAATGTTAGCCACCAATCTTTGTTGATTGCAGCCTGTACACATTCAACATTCTCTGACGTTCTGCTTGTTGTAGACCTTCCAGAACATGGATCACTTTCAACAGGTTCTCAGCCATCTTTGAAGCATTTGTGCCATACTTTTATTCGTACTACACTCACTGCATCATCCCTGACAGCCTTCTGAATCATTGGAATAGTTTCCTTGAAGAAATGTTTGAGTTTAACACAAAATTTGATGCAGATTTGTTTCTCTACTCAGTCATGTTGAATGTGATGGCCACACAGTACACATGCTCACTCAAGGGCGTCTACTGCCCCCACTGACTAGTACAGTGAAGTCGTCATTGTTCACACATGCACATTCCAGTCCACTCTCCTTGGCTGCCGGGTTACATTGATGTCATGCAAACCATTCTCATTATATTAACAATAGCTGGACTTTTTCCAGAAAGAGCCTTGTATTATGCAGCCTTTGGTTCAGAGCATTAGGTCTATTCTGTGTATCCAGTTTAGGAGAAGATCATCTTTGATTGACAGGAGGGATTGGTCAGCGTTTGATGACTTTTGTATTATGCAGTGTTTATGCTGCTAAAGGAATTCGCCACAAGAGGGCACAAGGACTTACGATACTGAACTTTTGCTTCACACTGGAAGACAGGGAGAGTTGAAGAGGAAAAGAGAGGCGGATAGCATTTTCAAGTAATTAAACTCCAACTATTTTAAATTCCAACATTTCAGGCAAGTGGGCCAGAAACTGAAAGTACTTCTATTTATCAGGCAAAACAAACATAAATCCTGCAGAGATTTGATAGGTTTAGGGAAATTTATCATAAACATCTTTATTCATAAATATTTGATATGCTTTGACATCTAGAAAATATGTTTTCACGTGATTACCATGAAGATGTATTTCTGGCCTGGAAGCACGCCTGAAATATTCTTTCCTTGTTCTTCTGACCCATATCTCCCTCATTGTGAAAAATCAATTTTGGTTTTTCTGTGAATTCTTCCTTGATCATATCAGCTCTAAGGATTGTCTTCTTCCTCCTCGTGAGCACTAATAATTTCAGCTTCCATCTGTTCACCTCCCCCGTATGCGAATCACTTGCTGTTCCGAGCGCCACTGCTCCACTGTGACGGAGACAGGAATTTGAAGACATAACCCTTGAGTGGAAGAAACTCAGAGACTAGAGGACGTGAGAGAAAAATACGGTATTTTGCTGTGTAAAATGCATACTTTTTTGCACAATTATTTGAGGGAAAAATAAGGATGTGCATTACACCTGCATAGTGCTAAAACATGGGTGTGCATTATACATGGCAACATGCGATAATTTTTTTAAGTGCCTGTTAACAACAATTCTTGTTTTATAGATCTTGAGTCCTAAGAGTTTAAGTCATTTCCCCCAAATCACACCAGAACCAATTTGTCTCCAAAGCCAGATGACAGTGGGTTGACTTCAGAGCATTTCAACAAGAACACAGATTTTTCAAATTCCTTTACATCTTTTTCTGGGATGACAACAGATCTTCAGCTCTTACGTAATAAATATAATTGAAGCTTGTTGATAATTGATTAATATACACATATTATCTGCAGATATGATTAATTTGGGGGGGAATCTCACTTGTCATAAATGACAAAGTTCTCTTTTCTCTTGATGTGAGACAGAACCAAATGTAGAACTTTGAGGGTATATGAAATTGGAAAATTTATTCATGGAAAACAAAACCATCAACTAAAATTCCAAAAGCACTTTTGATTGCCCACCGTGCGTAATGAACTCTATTAGGAGAGTGAACTTGAGAACTAATGAAATCAATATGGTGAACAGCTACCAGGACTTCTCAGAGGATGTGGGTGAGAAGCGTTGTGAAGGCTTGGAAGAAACTCTTGTTTTCTGGCTTGTTATCTTCTCCTGGGCAGTATGTCTGTCACTATACCAGTACTCTTTTTATTCTGTAGCTTTCTTTGCCTTATGTTTTGACATCAGGAAGTGTTAAGACCCCCAGCTTTGTTTTCCTTTCTTAGAATTGGGTTGGCAACCTGAGATCCTTGGAAGTTCCCTCTGAATTCTATGATGGTATTTTATATTTCTGCAATGCTGTCATTAGGATTTTGTTAGAGACTACACTAAATCTGTAGATCACTTTGGGTTGTATGGACATACTGACAACATTGAGTTTTCCCATTCATGAACATAACATGTTTTTCCCTTTGTTTATGTCTTCTTTCATTTCTTTCAGCAAAGTTTTATTGTTTTCAGTGTACAAGTTTTTGTCTTCTTGGTTAAGTTTATTCCTAAGTCTGTTATTTCTTTAAATGATATTGTAAGTAAGGTACCAAATCTAAGACAATGATACAAAAGTGTTGAAAATAAAAGAGTGGCAAAAGACATATGGCATAGACATTAACCAAAGGAAGTTGGGTTAGTCTCATGTGGGGCAAAGAAAGTTTTAGGCAAGCAGGGTGACCAGAGATAAAAAAGAACATGTTATAATAATAAAAGTCAATCAACTGGGAAGATATAAAGTTTTCCAATTTGTATGAATTAAAAAATGTATTCTTAAAATGTGTGAAGCAGAATTTGACAGAACTGAAGAGAAATAAGTCCACAGTCATCGTGGGGAATTTGATGACTGTTTCTCACTGATCTACAGAACGAGAAGGCTGGATAGAGGAATAGCTGTGTGCATATCTAGATGTAGAGATCTCTGTCTATACATTTAAACTGCACAATAACAGTTTCATCTATTCGACACATTTACGGAACTTCATATTCGACAAATGAAGAGCACACACGTTTTTCAGGTTTACATGCTATCGTTCTCCCCACCCCCCAAAAGAATGTGTGTTGGACAGAGAGCAAGTCTGGACAAATTTAGAAGAACTGGAGTTATACAGAGCCGTTCTCTGACCAGAGTATGTGTATTCTGTATGGTTTCTTTATAACTCACCACGTTGTCAGAGTAGAAAGTAGTGTTACCATCTTATTATACGAAACCAGTGCTGAAACTGTAAGCACTCAGTAACTGGCGGTTCTCATGGTTCTTAGGAAGTGACATCGCGTACAGTGAGGCAGATGGAGCAGAGTACGTAAAGGCCCTGGCATATTTTGCCATTGATTCAGGAGTTATTGGTGGAAACATACGTAGGTGTTCAGCTGTTTCCAGCTGAGAAATCTCCGAGTCCCAGGATTCCGCTGAAATCAGCATGGATTGGAAGGAGCAGAATTGCGGACCATGTCCGCGAAGCAGGGGGAAGCTGAGGGGGCTGTGGGCTGGAGCCACACGGTAGGAAGAGTCGTCGCTCTCGCTCAGTGCAATCAGTACTTTCTGTCTAAAAGGTGGAAAGTCTTGACTATATTACAGGCTCTATTTGAAACTGCAGGAAGCATGGGTGATTATCATCAATTTCCTGATTAAACAATTGCGAATTCCTCCTCATTGACTTTGGTGAGTTGTTTAAAATTGGAATGATTTTGTGGTTCTTTAAACATGTATTGAAAAATGGGTTATAATTGGAAAATGTTTTAAATACTGAAAATTGAAAATAATAATCCCTGCACACCCAGGTGTGTAAATTAAGAAAATATGCATGATTTCAGATATTTTAAATAAGTAATTAAGAATAACATTTAAATCTTTTGCACTTTCTCACCAGTCTGAACTACTGTCTCCGTCCCTGGAGTAATTTTTTTTCTTACAGATACGGAAACAAAACCCGACAGAATGGTGAGCATAAACCCCCTGCAGTGACTCCCCTCTCTCCCCTAATAAGGTTGTTCACTCTGCTCCCCGTCCCCTCTCATCCACTCGCCACTCTGCATTTGTTTTTACCTTAATCTAGATTTCTCATCCTGATTGTCAAACTTTTCAAATACTATGTTGTTTTGTTGATTATACTTAACTGCTGAGCTTTGATTTTATCCATTTCTTTATTAATCTTAACATTTTTCTTCAAATGTCTTTTAATTTTAACAACTGCTTGTAAAAGTAGACGTGTCTCTAAATACGAATCGTGATAAGTAATGCGTTCATTTGATGTTTAGTCGTTCATGATTTTTGATTTCCAACACAACTGTCTTTTTTTGTTTCAAACTGTTTTTGTGATTTAACACAATTGAAGTAAAAAGTTCAATCCATTTATCAACAGGCAAGCAACTTAAAAAGCACAACAGAAGTCAAGCTAGGACACTGCACCCCAAAGTCTCCTGTCTTCCTCCCGGACACTGACCTTCCCCCAATTTGAGATAACCAGTGTCTTGTCGCGGCATCGCTTTCATCTTATTTTATAAAATGATCCCACGTTCTCACACAGACAGGTTTTATTTCGCTCACTCCGCGTTGTGTTGTGGGATTACCGGTGGTGGTGCGTGCGGCTGCGGTTCATTCATCTTCATGCTGTATTGTTGGCACATTCACTATATTTATTTAACCCAACTGTCTACATTCATTCTACCATTTCCAGAGTCGATGGGTAATGATAATATTCCTAAAAACATTCTGTCAAATGCCTTTTTATGTGCACATGTATATAAATTTCTTTCAGACATATATCGAGGAACAAAATTACAGCATGATAAAGAATGGAAATCTTCAAATAGAGAAAAAATGCTAATTGTTTTTCAGTTTTTTAAAAATACTTTACACTTGCTACCAAAGTTCATTAGAATTACTTGTTTTCCAGTCTTGCCAACTGTCAATATTATGAAATTTCTCATCAACTTTTTTGCTAGTCTTCTGCTGGGGAAATAGCATAATCTCACTGTATTTTCAATATTTGTTTTCTTAATGAACTTGAAGCACCTTTGCATATGCTTATTGAGTATTTGTGTGTCCTCATTAGGGCAGGGCTTTCAATTGTCATGAGCATATTTTTATTGGTCTGCTTTCCTTTTTGAGATTTGAAAAATTTATTTTTATATCAGGGATGCAATCATTTTCAATTTACTCGCCAATGTAGTCTTTCAGTAAATGCTTGATTTTTTTACTACATGAATGCTAATTTAGCAGGAAATATTTTGATGCCATCAAAATTTACCAATATTTACTTTCTTAATGATTTTTCTGATCTATTTAAGAAATATTTTCTATTCAGAAAATTTAAAGAATGCTGCAGTGTTATCTTTCT
This sequence comes from Carollia perspicillata, assembly GCA_004027735.1. NCBI lineage: Eukaryota > Metazoa > Chordata > Mammalia > Chiroptera > Phyllostomidae > Carollia > Carollia perspicillata. The sequence goes on from PVKM010016400.1 coordinate 26,216, forward strand.
GAACCTTATGTTTTCATCTTAACCTTCAGATACGCAGTCCACTGGAGCTGACTTCTGTCCTGTCTGTGGATAGGGATGTGTTCATGACAGGGATATGGCACCAAATAGTGCCAGTGCCGTTTCTGAGAAACGCTGTTGCTTTCCCCTTTTCTCTCGGACCACATTTCGTGTAAGTCAAGTGCTCCTGTGTGTGCGGTTCTCTCTCGGAGCTCTTCATTTTATTCCAGGGGCTAGCTGACTATTTCTGCACAACACCGTGCTATCTTACTTACAGTGACCTTACGTGTCTTAAAATCCAAAAGAGAAATAATCTTCCCATTTTTTTGTTCTTTAAAATTATCTTGGATATTCTTGGCCCTTTGCATTTTCACATTATTTTTAGAATCAGCTTGGCAAAATCAACAAACCACCAGATTAGAGATTTGTTTGGGTAAAACTGGTAGAATTTGGACAGAATGACATTACTATGATCTTGAGTCTTCTAAAATATTAAAATGGCATATTTCTTTATTTAAGCAGGACCCTCCCTGCCTTGAGGGAGTTGGTGGAGTGGGGACTAGGAAGGAATAAATTTATCTTACAACCCCAAAGAAGAACTTGCTTATAACCTGATTTATTCTAATAATTATCCACAATCCTCTGAGACATTTGAGATAGGTAA
>PVKM010016401.1:0-26861 GCA_004027735.1 Carollia perspicillata
ATCTTCACTGTTACTGATGTCTGTTCTTCATCTCTTTCATTCTTAGTTTGGGTTTAATTTTCTTTTTTAATATAGTTTATTGATTATGCCATTACAGTTGTCCCATTCCACCCCCTTCATTCCCCTCTACCCTGCACACCCCCCCCACACTCCCTTCAGTTCATGTCCATGTGTCATAAGTTCTTTAGCTTCTACATTTCCCACACTACTCTTGCCCTCTCCCTGTCTATTTTCTCCCCACTGTTTATACTACTTATTCTCTGTACCTTCTCCGCACCCTCTCCTCCCACTCCCCTGTTGCTAGCCTTCCATGTGATCTCCATTTCTGTTGTTCTGCTCCTGATCTAGCTGTCCGCTTAGTCTACTTTTGTTTTAGGTATGTATGTTAATTAACTGTGAGTTTGCTGTCCTTTCACTGTTCATATTTTTTATCTTCTTTTTCTTAGATAAGTTCCTTTAACATTTCATAAAATAAGGGCTTGGTGATGATGAACTCCTTCAACATGACCTTATCTGAGAAGTACTTTATCTGCCCTTCCATTCTAAACAAAAGCTTTGCTGGATAGAGCAATCTTGGATGTAGGTCCTTGCCTTTCATGACCTGGAATACTTCTTTCCAACCCCTTCTTACCTGTAAGGTCTCGAGAAATCAGCTGACAGTCTGATGGGAACTCCTTTGTAGGTGACTGTCCCCTTATCTCTTGCTGCTTCTAGAATTCTCTCCTTCATTTTACTCTTGGCTAATGTAATTATGATGTGCCTTGGTGTGTTCCTCCTTGGATCCACCTTCTTTGGGACTCTCTGAGCTTCCAGGACTTCCTGGAAATCTATTTCCTTTGCCAGATTGGGGAAGTTCTCCTTTATTATTTGTTCAAACAAGTTTTCCACTTGTTGCTCTTCCTCTTCCCCTTCTGGTACCCCTATAATTCGGATGGTGTAACGTTTAAAGATGTCCTGGAGTTTCCTAAGCCTCTCCTCAGTTTTTTGAATTTTTGTTTCTTCATTCTTTTCTTTTTGGTTGTTTCTTTCTTCCTTCTGGTCCACTCCATTGATTTGAGTCCCAGTTTTCTTCCCATCACTGTTGGTTCCCTGTGCATTTTCCTTTATTTCACTTAGCGTCACCTTCATTTTTTCATCTAATTTGCGACCAAAATCAACCAGTTCAGTGAGCATCCTGATCACCAGTGCTTTGAACTGTGCATCTGATAGGTTGGCTATCTCTTGGTCGCTTAAAAGTATTGGGTCTGGGGCTCTGAGCTGTTCTTCTGTACGAGTCATTTTCGGTCAGGTGGCACCTGTTACGTATGGGTGGTGGAGCCTTAGGAGTTTACCAGGGTGGGTCAACCCAGTCTCAGGGTTGTGACGCTGTCTGTGGGGGCAGGGTCAAAGAGGGACCAATGGCACCTGTTCCATGCTCTCTTGGATTTCTGTCCCCTCTGCTGCCTCCCACAAGCAAAGTGGGCCCCCCTGGCGCTGTTTCCCAGGTGGGCGGGCCTATGCACGCTCCAGAGCCCTGCACGTCTCCCCAATGACCTCTCCTGTGAGGCTGGAAGCCTCTCCCAGCACCTTTTCAATCGGTGTTTTGAGGCTTTATTTCCCCTCTCTGGGGCCCTGGGCTGTGCGGTCTGTCTCATTGCCCGCTCTTGCCTAGTTTATCTGCACACGAATGTGTGTCAGCAGTTGGCCAACCGCCCTGCATGCTCTGCTTGTTTCCTCCTCACATCTGGTGTCTGCAGGCTCCTCGCCACCTACTCTCCCCGATGCTCCCAGGTCCAATAGCCACTGCCTTTTCCTGCTGTGTTCCCTCTCCACCGGCTGCCAGCTCCGCCCCTATTACCGGTCTGGTTGAATGGTTGTCGGACTTCCGTAGTTCAATTTTCTGTGTTTTGGTTGTGTTATTGTTTATAAATCTTTGTTGTCCTTAATCTTGGTTGTGAGAGGAGGTACAGTGTTTCCACCTATGCCTCCATCTTGGCCGGAAGTCCCGGGTTTAATTTTCTTTTCTTGCTTAACTTTTTAAAGAAGTTAGAGTCTTGATTTTACACCTTAGTCTTTTCTGTTAACAACTTTTAGAGCCAGAAGTCTCCTTCTGAGCGTCACCTCACCGGCATCACACAGATTTCTGTGGACCACATTTTCATTATCATTTGGTCCAAAATGTTTTTGAATTCCTTTACAATTTGTTCTTTCACCCCTCATTTACTGGGGAATGCATTGTTTATTTACCAAGTATTTGGGGATTTTCTCACTGTCTTTTATAATTTGTTATTTGATTCTGTTATGTTCACGGAATGTATCTAGTTCTATTTCAGTCCTTTTGTGTGTACAGACTTGTGAGCGGGGCTCGGACATGGTCTCTCCACATTCATGTTCCATGTGTGCTTAAAAACCTCTCTCCTGTGCCGTAAGCTTCTACCTTATGCAGCTTGCACTTCTCACACTCTTTGTTAAAGGAACTGGTTCTTGTCGGAAGACAGTCTCGCAGTCGGCTGACTTTCTGACGCCGGCTGAGCTGCTTGCGGGGCCTGTGCTGCCCTGCCCAGTCGCAGAGCGTCCCTCCTCTGCGTCCTTCTCCCTTTTCCAGCGAAAGCGTCCTCAGGCAGTCGCTCCAGGACGGAAGGTGGGGAGATCCTTGATGATTGGAAGGGTTTCATTTGGCTGTCTGGCTGGGAGGGGGCCCCACTTCCAAGAACCCTCGAGTCACTGGTGAGGCCCCTGGGAAAGAGTTGCACTAAGTCATCGTTTGTAGCAGACGCAATTTTGTCACAAGTGGTAGGGGAAAAGTGCGGAGTTAAAGCACTGCATTCAAAAGAGTTTGAAAGAAAAGCCAAATATAAGCCCGCAGACAGAAGCGTGTGGTTTGTGGCAGCACGAACTGAAATTCTAGGAAAGTAGGTCGGCGGTGGTCGGAGGCTGGAGGTGGCAGGGGGCCTGCAGAGGGCATGAGGGGGGTGGGTATCTGAGCGGCAGCTTGATGGTGGTGATGTCATAGGTGTGCCCATGTGTTAGCATACATAAAAGCGTATGCTTATGTTTTTAACTTTTTTCTTATTATTGATTCTAAAGAGAGGGGAATGGAGGGGGAGAGCAAGGGAGAGAAACATTGCTCTGCTGCCTCCTGCATGCGCCTCGACTGGGGACTGAGCCCTCAACCCAGGCGTGCGCCCTGACTGGGAATCGAACCGAGGCCTTTCATTCTGCGGAAGGACACACAACCCACTGAGCCACACCAGCCAGGGCAAGATTGTACACTTTAAACCTGTACAATTTATTGCCTGTAAATTATGTTTTAAGAAAGTAGTTAAAATCACGTTGTTATTATCTCTCTTTTTTAGTGTTATCGTGGTGACAGGAACTGACATTTCATCATATTCAGGATTATGAGGATGGTTTTCATTTTATTAGTGACACAAATGTATAAGTTTCAAAATATTACAAAATTATAGTAAGCAAGTCATATAATACTAACTTTAAAATTTTATGGTCAATACTAACTTTATGGTAGGGAATGGGGTTGAGCATTTGGATTGAGCAACTGTATGGTAAATGAAAAACTTCTTTAAAAAATTTTTTTTTAAAGTTTTTATTTATTTATCTTTAAAGGGGACAGGAAGGAGAGAGGGAGAGAAATATCAATGTATGGTTGCCTCTCGTGTGTCCCCTTCTGGGAACTGGCCTGCAACCCAGGCAGGTACCCTGACTGGGAATTGAACCACAGTCCTTTTGTTTGCAGGTCAGTGCTCAGTCCACTGAGCTACACCAGCCAGGGCTAAATGAAAAACTTTTTAAGTTTCCATATGGCCATAAAACCAAGAAGCAGTATATTCCAAAAGTAGGAAATTTAACTGAATTTCTGATTCATCAATTAGATTAAATGTGTAGCTTTGTATAATTTGGCAGATTTTATATAGCTGTTTCTTTTGTGGAAAAGAAGGCTGCAATGTTACTGTGGATACAGGCCAGGCAGTTTGGTTTCTCCTTTAATAGTGGGCACACCCATAACTGCCACTCCCGGGGACTCATATCTCCGGGATGTAATGGATTGGGAACTACTTGGTGTCATTTGCTGTCCGTCCCGTCACCAGCCGAGCACTGTGTGTGTTGGGACACCAGCAGTGAGGACACCCATACACCTTAGGACTTTTCTTCTGAACTGAGGACCTGACAAGAATAGCTGCCCCCGGCCCTGCATCCCCAGAGCGCCTGCTGCCAGCAGGGTGGACACTCACACCAGCCCTGCAGGCCCCGCGGCACTGCTCGAGGGCTCACTGCCACCCGGGCGTGGAGAGGACTCTCGCTTCAGGCACCTTGCACTTTGGGAAATATGTTTCTTTTGTGATCAGGCAAATTTATTAACAGCGAGTCACAGCCGTTTTCAATAAATCATGACTTGCTGATTTATTCCAGAAGATCCATATAGCAGTAAACAATGCCATTTAAATTTAATGAGTTTTATTGAACGAAAGGCAATTTTATTTGTAATGAACCACATGTTATGATTAAGGATGTATTTTAATGACCTTTAAGTAATGCGAACAAATGTTGCCCTTGACCTAATAGCAGAGGCTTTTCCACGTGATGGAAAACTTGAGAATGGTTTTTAAATTATCATGAAAAGCTTCGAACGGCATTCTCATTACTGTGCCATTACTCCGTCATTTGGTGTCTAATATACCAGATGAAATGCCTTCCCCTAAATGTCCATGTCGACGTGACAGTGACTGCTGGCTTGTTCTTTATTTCTGTGTCTCCAAAGGTATTGTGGTATATGAGCGTTTTACTTTTTGAAAATTACGATGGCCGTGTAATGCGAATAACGAGGGAGTCCCAGATTTGCCTTACCCTAGGAGCTGTTTGCTGCGTGTTTGATTCCACACACTCATCACACTGCACAGGACTAAAACCATCACACCGGGCATTTCCCCTTCCGTAAACTAGCTCGAACCCATTAACTTGAAAATAAATTGTTCTCAGCACATAGCCCAGGCTGCCATCAGAGGCCAGCAGTGCTGAGCTGGTGCAGCGTCCCTGTCCCCTGGACACCCGAGGAGGTGTCTCTGTGCATCTTCCTGAGCGGCCTCCTCCAAGGCGAAGGGGTGAGAAGAGCTCGTGTGGCACACATGCCCCCCAGGTGCGCAAGCCTGGAACCTGATGAGCTCCCTCCCCCCGCAGGTAGCGGCGGGCGTCTCCCGGGGCGTGGCCTCTGGCCTGCAGTCCCAGCTCTATGCTGTGTCTCCTGTGGAGGGCCATTTTGGTCCATTCTGTGAGTGATTTCTGGAGGTGGGTCATGACCCTGCCTCCCCGTGGTTTCGGAAGTGCCTCGTGTCACATGCAGCCCAGCCTGCAGGAAGGCCCACAGTGGTTTCTGTTTCCTTGTGTGGATCCACCCAACCTCCTGGGCTGGGGAGGCAGTTCTGTCCCCCGCCTTTGCTCCTGGCCAGCCTGGCCGGCAGGAGGGGAAGAGCACCAGCAGTGCAAGGCAGGCACAGCCCCGCCTCCTGGCCAAGTGAGCCCTGGGTGAGCGCGGGCGGAAGCAGGGGCAGGCTGCACCCTCTGCAGGGCCACGCCGGTCTGACAACCCAAAGTTCCGCCCTGGAGGGCGTGGGGGGCCCCACCCCTTTTTTCGTCTTCTGTGGGGCTGCATTGACCTCCTCCCACCCTCGGCGAGACTCCAGTCCGTGCTCATGAAGGGCCGTGAGGCCCTCGGCTCGGGCGCCTCCTCCAGGATCTTGCTGTGATGACCGTGTGTTCTCGAGCCCATTATTTCACACTTGCTCCTGAAGGAATGTGAAGCAGCTTGGAAGTCTGAATACTCCTTGGCCAGCAGGATCGAAGTAGAAAACAAAGTGCAAACAGACCTCACCCGTCCTCTGTGAGTAAGGACGGGAGCCTGCGCCGCCCCGGGCGCAGACCTGAAAAACGCGCAGGTGCAACAGGGCATGCACACGGGAGCTCCGCCAAGGGAGCGGGAGAGCGCTGGGGCACATGCTAGCGCGCTCTGGAAACCTCGGAGGACCCGCACAGGGAGGAGGGCAGAGCAGAAGGGAGCCGCGCTGCGGGGCATTGGCGGGATCACATCAGAGGCCTGGCGTGTCGGGCCTCGCCCAGTGCGGGAGACGCCTGCCCTGCTGCTCTGCTGCCCTGCAGGGCTCAGGGATGCCCGCAGCGCCCATTCACCCACAGTCCACCTGAGAAGACCCAGATGCCCCTTGGCGTTTTGGGCCTTAAACATGGGCAGCTACTCTCCTGGTGACAGGAGGGGAGCCTGCGGACCTTTCTAAGGGGCCGGGGCGGCCTTGCCTCCTCCCTCTGCTGGCAGTGACATCTGTGGTCACAGCAGCGTCATCAGGGTCAGGCAGCTGTCCCAACACCCCGGCCTTTCAGTCACCCCCCTGACCAGTTGTCTCCCTCTCTGGAACAGGGTTGCTCAGTAGTCTAGCCACCTGAGCAAGGTGCGTCCCGGAGGGCAAGGGGTGCGGGTGAGGCCCTGGTCCTCTGCGCGGGCTGCACTGCGTCCTGTCCAGGGTGCCAGCCACTGGGGAGCAGCAATGAGGCACCCGAAGATGGGCCTCCCACTTGCCCAGCGGGCAGGGGTCACATGTTGGGGCTGATAGTGGCCCAATTTCAGATGGCCATCAGGGCAGAAGCCCTTGGTGTGGTCAGCTCAGATGGCCTAGCAGGTGCCCGCAGCGCTGACTGGAGACAGGGACAGGCCCAGACTGACCATCTCCCCATGTGCTCGGACTGATGTCCGCGTGCCTGTCAAACTCTGCCCTTTGGTAAAGACAGATGACTATAAACTTCTGTGTTGAATTTGTCTAGCTTTCTGTAGCCAGTTAGAAGTGTTTAAAAAGAGAGAAACAACTGAAATATCAATAGTTAAAGGACTCTTAAAACTCTACCCCGGGAAAGCTCCAGTGCAGGCAGCCTCCATGTGCAGCTGTGGTTTGTGCAATGTTGGGTCCCTGTGAGTTGTCCCAAAGATGCACTGGTATGTTTGGGTTGTTGCCGCCTTCCACCCATCCTTGGTCTGAATTCAGGTGATCCCCACATCTGATGCCTGGGCGTTTTGTCTTACAACGCCAAGCAAGCGTGAGGTCGCAGTGTGAAGTCACTTTGCTGGGTAGAATCCCATGCAGGGTGTGGATTCGTCCAAGTCCAAACAGACGAGGAACGTCGTGTTGTGAATTCTTGGTTACGTGGTAAAAATCTTGATGTGTCATTTAAAAATTAAAACTCTTCATACACATTGCTTACATTACTATAACTGCTATTTTAATGAAACTAAACCTTTTGGACCTGGGGCATACTTTTATAATTATCTTAAAACAAGGAGCTTAAGACCTCATGTCTGGAGACTTGCCATTTGACACACCCCTGTCGCCGGGAGTGGTGTGACCTGTGGTGCGTGCCCGTTCTGCTTCCCCACTGCCCCTGGGAAGGGGGTTGCGCTTCTGAAGATAGGCCGGGCCCCCAGAACACCTGCATTTTCTGCATAGCTTCGAGGGAGGTGACAGTTCAAAGCAAGTGTGGCAGCTGCTGGGATGCAAACGTCGGCACAGATGAGGCGTTTTTCAAGTTGTCTTATAGAACGTAAATCCCACTGAATACTGAGCACTGGGGTTGGCCTCGAACTTCTGACTCCTCATACACAGCCTCCCCCACTCCAGTCGGGGTCCTAGGGCATCCCCAGCCACACACACCTAACCAGCCCTCCCAAGGGCTTTGACCTGTCATCAGGTAGCTGTTATCTGTCAGAATCAAGAGAAATGGCCACACCTTCAATGAGCTTAAAAATTGTTTCTTTTAGTTATCTTCCATCCTGATTTATACTGTTGGCATACAGAACGTAAGGAAGTCAACCATTACTTCTGGTGAATCATACGTAAACGCATTAATTGGTAACTGAAAGGTTTTCGGGGCCCTCTGCTTCACGGTAACGTCACTGACGCAGCTGTTCTGTGCCCCAGGACCTCTTGTCGATCCGCGCGCACGTCCACGCCCAGAAGCCGCAGCTGGATATCCACGGTTTCGAAGGCACGTTTACCAGGGTGAGTGATTTGCCTAAATACAAGTGTGTTCATTGTGCGTGTCTGTTAAACATAGCAAACCTTTGTTTTGAAAGAATAGTCAAGAATAAATTGATAGAAATTTTGAACTAAAAAGGGAATATCTAGAAAATGTTTCAAGTTTTTAAATTTTCATATATCCAGTATTTCTTCAGGATATATTCAGTATATTTTTTAAGCATATTTGCTGTTGGTAAGATCTTTCTCCTTTACAACATTCTGAGTCAGTAAAATGAAGTAAGTTAGCAATTTCAGGTCTGACTTTGAAGAATAGGTAATACACTATAGTATCCACACTATTTCTTTACTGCTGTGAACTAGCTGGAGGAGTGTGTGTGCGTGTGTCTGTTTTTTTACACACGCATGCCTGTACATTTTGCTTATAACTGTGGTGTGCAGTCCCCTCTCCTGTGTAATGGGACTTGGAGGAGTAACTTGATTTCAGCACCGTGTCCAGTGTTGTAAATGGTGTACAACACTGAAGGGGTCTTCGGATGTGGCTGCAGTTCATCTTTAATTGCTGCAATTACTTTTGAAAGATTTCTGCAGGTACAGTCAACCTTGTTTTACCCAGGGTCACACACAAGGCGTGGCGAGCAGTTGTCACTTGAGAAACCATTTGCTACGGGTCTGATGTGTGCCAGGCAGTGTGAAACCAGGGACAGCAAGCAGGAGCCCGTGGCGAGGTCAGAGGTCACTCGGTGCCTTTTGCAGGAGCTCGGCAGGAACAGTGGGTGGGTGTTTGTGGAGAGAGAGGGTGGCCCTGCAGGTGAGTGCTCTGTGATGAGTTCAGAAGAAAACATCTTTTGCATTTTGCAAAAATACCTAGGAAAAAAGTAAGATTTTGTTAGACAACTGAGCGCACATGAGAAAACGTCTTACAAAAGGGCACCCTTAGAACAGTAAATCATTGTACTAAGTTATGGCCTTACCCACTAGCAATATTCTGGAACATAGTGTGCTTCTTTCTCTCTGTGTCCCAGAGGTAACGGTGTGTCCCTTGCTGAAGGTTGGCAGTGCCTGCTGGGCCGTGTGTGGAAGCCCACGGGGTCAGGGAGAGGGTGCAAGCAGCCAAGACCCACACTGCGGAGGGTAGGCTGCTGAGCCTGCCCGGCTCTGTGGGGGGACCCAGCTGAAGGTGGGGTCAGGAGAAGGGAGAAGCCATTGAAGGTTTTTCAGTGTAGAGGGGAAGTGACCAGGTTGGCGTTTGTGAACGGCTTCTCTAGAGCCTGGCTCCCTTCAGACAATGGCAGGTGCCTGAGTTGAGGTCCCCCTGCCTCCCCAGGCCCTGCAGGCCAGGGCCTCTGCACATATCCTGGGGGGAGGGGGGAGGACAGGCTGGCCTGGAGCCAGGAGTCAGCGTCCAGGGGAGAAAGGAGGTGCTGCTCCCCGCCCCTGCCTGGAGTCCCCCCACCCCCCGACAGCCACTTTCGTTCTGTTGAAGACACATCTGTTCCCTCTGAAGTTGGGGCTTGGCCACTGTAGGCATACTGAGGTGCTGACTGCGTCCTCAGGCCTCTGTCATCGTGTCCCGTTTCTCTGGTGTCTGCATTTCCTGCTGCGATCTCTTCCCCAAACCATGGCACGTCTTCGCTGTCCTTTATGGTCAGATGCTCTCCTTTTGAGAAGCAGATCTCCACTGTGGGTGGAATAGGGGCACTCTGCTGAGAAAACAGCCTGGGCTGGAGTCGTAACATTCTGCGTTCTCCGTGCCCAAAGCAAATTCTACCTTTTCAAACTGTGTAACATTAAGGAGAGGAAACTCAAGGAGAAAGTTATTTGGAGAAAATTTCTTTCCCATCTTTCCAGTCTTTATTCTGTACTGTATGAGATTGGTAAAGAATACGATTTTACAACAATTTTCTCCATAGAAAAAAATGCTAATGTCTGAAGTCCATCCCTGTAATTCCGCAGTTGCAAGGGAGTGGCATCGTAGGTGTCCTGCAGCACGCAGCTGTGTTAGGAGCCCACAGAAAGCCCTCGCAGTGCCCAGTAGCTGTGCAGAGTAACGGACGAGCCGCCCGACGTGTCTGAAACTAACAGTTCGGAACCTGCTGCTCTCACTTCAGGTGGCCTTAAAAATTTCTGCATTTTTTAGCGCCTGTGTTCCTCTTGGAGTCTGACATGGTGTGAAAGTGCTGTGAGAAAGATATGCCTGTGTTCGTAAGCTTACATTTCCATACTAAGGGAGCCGTAGGAGAGTTTTAACCTAAAGAAATCGTAATCATTTGTGACCTTGTAGCCAGTCGGTGAAGGGCAGCTGCAGGCAGGGTGGCCGAAGGTGTCCTTCCAGATGTGTGGCACGATGGAGTGGACACAGCACGGCAGCGCCTCCCACCCCGAGTGCTGCCCCCGCAGGGGAGGAGAGTGGGCGTCCCCCGCGCACCAGACGTAGCTGGGGGCCGCTCTGTGCTGCCCTCACGGAGTGGGTGAACGTGGGACTGGCATGCTACTGTGAGAAGACTTCAGCATGCACGTGAGAGATTAGCTTTGATTTGTTTTATTCCTGAAATAATAACTGTGGGGATCGACGGTCAGCAGGATTTATCCCGACCGTGGAGTGAGTTTGCCTGGTGAAGGCTAAGAGTCGTAGGTGAACACACAGGTCGAGGGGGTGCTGGGGACCGCTTTCGGAAGACAGCAGTGTGGATACCGACTCGGGCATCTCTCCAGCGGCGTGTTCTGGGGCTCACCAGCATCACAGTCTTCCTGCTGATGGAGCTGGAGAATGGAGGCACCGTCTCCATCCGGGGGTGGGGGTGGGGGGTGTCCTAAGCCTTCCGCTCTGCACTTCCCACTGGAAGCACAAGGGGCCAACTCAGCGTTGGGCTTGGAGTCGGAAGCACACAAGGCGGCCGAGAGCCAGACCTTTCCCCCAAACTAGATGTAACCCCCAATACTGGGTTTATAGGCATTTTCAACACCAGGGGAAATATCTGTGGAAATAGGGTGGATTTAGATTTTGTGACTCACAAATCAGAGAATCAAATATACTAGGGAACCAAATATCTAGCAAATATCTAACACGTAATTAGCAAAATGGCCAGAATTTATATCTTTTGAAAAGTGTGAATGAAAAAAGCCAGTAGCACGAACATCTATTTCTTACATGAATCTTTGAAAATATGTTTTCAGTTCTCTCCCTTCTTCCCAAATTATTTGATTTTTTTTGTTACCTTAAAATATATCCTAATAGCAGGTTACCAGGTTTTTTTTTAAGGTTTTATTTATTTATTTTTAGAGGGGAAGGGAGGGAGAAAGAACAGGAGAGACATATCAGTGTGTGGTTGCCTCTCGTGCACCCCCATACTGGGGACCTGGCCTGCAACCCAGGATGTGCCCAGACTGGGAATCAAATTGGCGACCCTTTGGTTCGCAGGCTGGCACTCAGTCCACTGAGCCACACCAGCCAGGGCAGAGCATGAATTTTTAATGCACTATAATTATACATGGTGGTGACATTACTTTAAGGGAGACTTACACCAGTCAGGGTACTATATGGCTTATTACCCCCAGAGACATGGAGGTAATTCTCTACTAAGCTTGATGCTTTTCCTGTGTTTCTTGTAGACGCGGGAGTGTGGGCTTTGGTGACCCTCTATTCTAGGAAGGCTTTTGTGACCAGAATTGCAGGAGCATTTGATAGGCTGTGACTTCGGATGAAGGCGAAGCGTGCTCTGGTTTTAAGTAGTTATTTCTGTCTGAACATAGCGTCATGAGTGCAAAGGTAAAAGTAGACTGCACTTAATCTGTGTCGTGACACTGATGGACGGCCACATTTGATATCTGTACACATAACTGGCAACGTAGGACTTACATTTGGATTTTCGTGTAATGACAAGTATCCAGTGTAATAATAAGATACTGTAAAGAAAGATTTAAGGCACATGCCGCCTTTACAGATACAGATGTAAACACAGGTGCCTCTTAGTTCTAAAATACTATCCCGGGAGCATTCTCTCTCATGAGTGCACCCACATTTGAAAAGCACAACCCTCGTCCTCAGCAGAAGGTGGGTGGCATTCTGCACGCCTGCTGAGCGTGTCGGTGCACCAATCTGTCATCCGTCAGTGCTTGTGTTTTATGCACCTCTAGGCGTGCTGTGCTGATGTCAGTGCATGTTAGGAGTGGTCATTTCAGTTCGCTGAACCAAGTTACAGCAACACTGGCTTTCAGAGCAATGATTTGCCTGGCCTTTTGCATAAAACGTATTAGTCTGCGAAATCAAGTGCAGGTCAAAAAGTTTGGCTTCAAACCATTGTTACAACAACATTCGCTTTCATAGTTGTCCGTGTGTTTGCTGTCACTGAGATCTTTGTCTGCGGTCAGCTCCGTGTCAGTGTCGGGTCCCTCCGTGGCCCCCACAGGGCGCCCCTCTCGCCCCTCGCAGGCAGGTCTCGTGCTCACAAGCTCCTCAGCTTGGTTGGTCTTGCAGTGTTTCAGTTCCTTTCTTACTTTTGAAGGACGGTATTCCTGGACGTAAAGATTCTCTTTTTCTTTTAGTGTTGGGATACCATCAGCCCATTGCCTCTGGTCTTTAGAGGCTCTGAGGAGGAGCCTTCAGAGTGCACGTGATGACCCCTCTCTCTGCTGTCACGATTGCCATCCGCCTGGGTCCCTGTCGAGACATTGGTCGTGATGTGTCCCGGCCTGGCTCTCACTGAGCTCCTTGCACTCAGGCTGTCATAGTGCGCGGGTGTTTGCGCTGACGCCTTGAGTCAGGCTGGGGGCTTTCAGCCGTCATTTCCCCAAACACCCTCGCTGCCCCTTCCCAGGACGTCGGCTTTCTGCTGCCCCTCGGTCCCGGGTCCCTTCCGTGTCCTCCAGCCTTCCGTTCTTCCGGTGCACAGACGAGATCATTCCCACCGTCCCGCTTTTAAGTTCACCACCTTGAATGCCTTTGGCGGGCGTTCTTACTTCAGTCACTGCATTTTCATCTCTTGAATTTTTCCTTTCTTTTGGTTTCTGTTTAGGTTTTCTGTCTCTTTAGTCACAGATGATGTTTTTTAACTTTGCCCACATCTTCATTTCTTTAAACGTCTTTAATTTTTTTCTTTTGAAGTCTTTGTCTAGTAGATCTGCTGTGAGGTCCTTTTCAGAGTTAATTTCTGTTTATTTACGTTTTTCTTTTAAATGGACTGCACTTTTCTGTTTTTCTATGGCTTCTTTTTTGTTGGACACTGGAGATTTGAATATAATAATGTGGTGACTCTGGAGGTCAAGTTCTCCCCCTTCCTCAGGTTTTGGTATTTTTTGCAGGCTCCTCGGTGCCAAGGATCAACCTGCAGTATAAACTTAGTATCTTTTTATGTCTCTTCTGAGCTTTCCGTGGCCAGGTGCACACACTTTGTTTTTCCTCGTCACTGTTTGGACGCCCTTATCTTTAATGTCTGGCTCCCAGAAGTGAGAAAATGGAAAGTTAAGGTGCGGAGAGTCCTCGCCCTTTCCATTTCCTGCAGTCACTGGAGCGGATGGGGCCTTGCTGCCGTGGAGGGAGGCTTAACACCACGGCCACCACCTGCTCATCTGCGGCCCTGTGATCGCGGGCAGTGCACAGGGCCCCAGTGCTGGGGGGCCGGGGTCTTTGACCGCCCTGTTTTTGGCGCACGTGTGTAAGCAGCTGCTTCAGAGCAGGTGCCCAGGTGTCTGCTGTGCAGCCAGGCAGGGGTGAGCAGATAGGCCTGTGCCGAGACCTATAATGGACCAGAGTTAACCGGAACTTCCCACCCAAGCCTTCTGCTGGAAGTTGCCAGCCTTCAAAAGACTTCAGTTCCAACACAGCTGCATCAGGCACGTCTGCCTGCGGCGGCAGGTGGGGAGACGCTCCTGGCGCTTGGCGTCCGCCCTCTGCCCAGAGCCCCGGCTCAGCTCCGCTCCTGTCTCCCACCTTGTTTGGCGGTGCCCTTGCCCTGCCAGCTGGCGTGCGGACTGCCTCACATGGCAGCCCTCCGTGGGGCGAGCCATGAGAGTGATGGTGACTGACTGCTGTTCCCCCTCTTCTCTTCCCGAGCAGGAGGACAGTGACCCGCCGGTTCATGAAAGTCTCAGCATAGAAAACACCTTGTGGGCCAGCACCGTGGTGGCCTCAGGTAAGAGGTCCATTCTGTTCTTACTGTTAACTCCCTTGTAATAGAGGATGCTCTGTGTTTTCAAGTGACACCATATGAGTGATTCCCCAGATGTGTCACACGGGACCCTTACTAAGCGTGCCTGCAGGTCCAGGGCCCTGGGCGGCTGGGGTGGGAGCTGGGCCACAGGGTGGGATGGGCGTCAACTGAGCGATAGCAGACCAGAGCAGACACAGGGACATTTCTGTGGCAGCGGATAAAGTGATTTACTGTTGAAACTGTGGGGGCGTGTCTGTTCTTTTGTTTTCATACCATTTCTCTCGTTAAGTTGGTGGTTGTGGTATTTTACAAAACTAGTCCTTAGGACAGAGTAGTGATTTAAAAATGAAACCTGGCCCTCTGTTGCAGCTTGCTGGGGGCTCCCACTCCAGAACAAGGCCAGTTGGTACAGGATGCAGGGTCAGGGTCCTTGGGAAGCGTGCCGCAAGGCCAGACTACCTGCTGCCGTGATCTGCTTGTCAGGCCCCGTCTCCCTGGCAACAGTGCAGGGGGGTGAGGTAGGCAGGGCACTCTGGCAGGGGGCGGGGCCAGAGCAGGTCATCCCATCTAGCGGCCGTGTGCCGGCCTTGGCATGTGGAGCCCTGAGGCTGGTTCTTGGCTCTAGCTGGGGCACTGTGTGGTGCTCATGGATTCCCTATCCCTACCATGTTTCTGCGCCACTTGGTGCTCTCTCTCTGCACCCCCCCCACCCCCAGTTTCCCCAGGGCGCACGCAGTAGCCCCATGCAGAGGCTCTGCCATCAGCTGGGCTCCAGGACAGTCTGCAGCTACCAGGGCTGGCACTGCTGTGAGGCGCGGCTGGGCCCGTACCCGGGATCAGGCAAACTGGTGGCTCGATAGCTGCCTGTCAGTCTGTTTGTCTCTCTGCAACATCTTGTGTTTCTCATATGCAGCCTTTCTTTAAGTCTGATGAATACCTTGTATTTTGTTGCCCTTCACATCTCATTTTTTAAATTTATAGGTAGCACCCTCCCGTGTGTCTTTCTGCCATATATGCAAGTTTACTCAGTCTCTCAGCCTGTAAACACTGCCCTCTGTCCAAAACAACAGAGAGGGTTTCAGGTGTGCGGCACTGCCTCCGGGAGTGTTAGCAGCCAGAGTGCGTGAGGGACTTGGGGGGAAAGCGCCTTTGCAGCGAGGAACCACGTTAGCGAGAATCAGGGAGGCAGCGCAGGAAGGAGTGCCTTCACCAGGTGCGGAGCGGTAGGCACCTGGGACTGCTGAGGCGCTGTGTCGAATGCCGTGCTTCGGTGTGTTCTGGCTAACACGCGGCACTGACTCGGCCTGTGTCCGTCTGCATGAAGTGTCTCCTGGCCGTCCTGTGGACACCCCAGACATCACGTGGGACACTGGGCAGTGTCACGGCAGCGTGGGCTCAGTGCTGCTTCTCGGCTGCGTGCTTACAGACAGCGGTGTCAGGCTTGATTAATTTCCAGGCCTTCTCTGAGACTCGTTTGTTCTGCTGATGTTGAAAATACATTAATTTTGCAATTTGCCTTGTTCTGTTTTTATGCTTGTTTTATGTTAGTGACACTTGCACATTTTGATGAAGTTAAACTTGGCTGGTAGGTTAAGGAAGTGTTTAAACCATTGAAGTATTACGTATTTAATGTTCTCCTGCATGCCGAGTGCAGCCCGAGCGCCTGGGCTGCTCACCGGGGCGGTGGTGCAGGAGAAGGCCCTGGCAGGGCCGGGACGCAAGGGGGCACAGGAGAGTCAGGCCTCGCAGCCTCCCCAGGGACGTACATTCCGCAAAGGTGGGGGCACTGCATACTCTGAAACGGAAAGGGACGTGTGGCCCCTGCAAATGGCACTGCTGGGCAGGACCCTGTGCACTCTGGCGGAGCTGCCCACCCGTGTGGGACCGGCGGGAGGTGGAGCCATCACTGTGTTACGGTGCTGTGCATCCAGGACCTGCCGCCACACTTCCTCGGCGGTCCTAAGGACCACCCTGAATTACTGTGGCAGAGGAGTGTAAGTGTTGTGGCTCATTCTGCACTGGCTGAGAGTGACCTTGCTCACCTTCACCGTAGCTCTTACCTTCAGGGTTTGCGAGTGGGGCCGGTAAACAATGCCAGCTGCAGCCCTGGAAGCAGATGTCCCCACTCCCCCTTGGCCCTGCCGAGATGCGGCCTCTGCATCCATGTAGTCCATGGGTTATTCCCGGGGTGTTTCTTGATTCTTTTGTCTGAAGTTTGATAGTTCACAGGGTTATCGTTTTTCTTGGTATGTTCCATGAGAAGACCAGACTTGCAGGAGACGTGACCAGAGGAGACAGATAGTATCTAAATTCTACAACAGATGTTTGGGTGCTGTCTCCCTTCCTGTTTTAACTGTCTGCGTGCCGATGCCGCAGCAGTGGCCCGTAGACCTCACGACTCCAGCCCTGGCAGCGAAAATGCACTGCGGGCCCTCGTTCAGAAAGCCGGGCGCAACTGCCGGCAGTGTGGTCCGAGGGTCACACAGTGACTTTGACTGGAGCAGAAGGTGGCCTCTCGTCCCTTAACTTCTGTGTCAGAGTCGCCATCGCAGCAGATGTCCACTAGCAGGCGGGCCCCCGTTTCAGTCCTCGAAGGACACCTGACGGTGTCTGACGGACGGTGTGTGTAGGTGAACCTGTGTTGCTGTAGGAGCCGCTGGAGCTTCTCAATGTTTATTTTAAAAGTTGAGATTAGGTTTTCTTTAATCAAGTTAAATATGCTGCTGGGTAAATTTATGTGAAAGTATTATGTCTGTGCTTGCCCTTGAAGTGCCTTTGTAAGGACCGCTTTCGTGTTTTTGCAGGTACTGTAATAGGTGTTGTCATTTATACTGGGAGAGAGACTCGGAGTGTAATGAACACATCCAACCCCAAAAATAAGGTAGGCTAGATGAGGGGCGACTGCTCCCCTGAACTTGCCCTTCCCCTGTGAGAGAGTCGGTGCCGCCCCGCACAGCCCACGAGCCTCGGTGCCACGCAGAATGCCCCGCAGCCTCACAGAGCTGTGGGTGACCCCGCGCGCTCGCCCAAGGACGCTTCCCAGAGCGTCTTTTCTTGGTTAATCAGAATTGTACATGTCTCAAATTTTCATTGTCAGATATGTGATTTGCCCATAATTTGACAGTTAATTGTAGGTCTGTTGATTTCTTTTCAATCTATGTAACAATTTGCACTTTATTTTATGTTGATAATTCATTTTAAAAGAAAGGAACCTATATGAATGTTTATAGAGTATTTGGTTTGATAGTGTTATATCGTTACCTAGTTTTGTGTAAGTTATTTCCACTTTAGAAGAAGTACATTAGAAACCAGATTTTAGCTTTAAAGACTGCTTGATTATATTTCTAAGTTGATTATATTCCTGTTATCATCCTGAGGTCGTTATTTATCCAGTCAAGGTGTGCGTAAGGTAAGCATTCAGAGTTGTTTAGGGGAACTTTCTCCGGTTGGTGGCCGCAGGTAAGAACTCCAGCCCTGGAGCTGGACCGCCTGGCCGTAGCCTGGGCATTGCCACCGTCAGCTCTTCGCTCTGGGCCTGTGGCTGAGTTCCGAGTCTCACTGCACAGGAAAGGTCACCTGGCGGTCCTGTCCTCCTACAGACTGGAACGGGAAGTGCAGCGAGTGCCGCAGATTTGGGGCCCAGCCCTCCCTGTGAGTCAGAAAGCGCTCGCTGGGTCGGCCGCTGCGTCAGGTTCTGGCCCTGCTGCCGCAGTCTTCCAGCCGCCCTTCCTCTTCTGACGGCTGGTTTTTGAAATGGCTTATTGGTTTCCTTGGGCTGGCAGAATGCACTTCATAACAGGAAGGCCCCCTGAAGTTTGCACACCTGGATTGAAGTCCTCCCTTTGCCACTTGTCAGCCTCACACCTGCAAACCTGCCCCTCCAGTGGCCAGTGCCTTCCGGGTACGTGCTCAGCCCCTGGTGCCCTCGATCTGACAGGAGTCATGGGAGCAGGGACAGCTAAGGCCAAGGCAGATTGCTTGTGTACATGCACACCCAGGTGTGTGCACACCATGCATGCTCATGCATGCCCCTGTGCTTTCACACATATGCATACCACATGTGTGTGCGTAAGCATGCAGGTGGTAAGCGCAGTGCTGAGCACCGTGTGTTAGGTCAGGGGCAGAAGCGCTGTGCTTGGGCTGCGGAGCACAGCTCTAGGTGCGGGAGGTGATGTCAGGGTGCAGGAGGCGGGGCCATGGTGCAGGAGGTGGGGCCATGGTGCAGGAGGCGTGGCTTGTCAGTGCCTGGCTTGCTTCTTTTTGAAGGCACCCACTCAGCAGAGCTCTCACTTCCCATGGAAGCATTGTGTAAAGTAAGGGATAGTCTTAGGAGAGAAATAAAATCTCAGAATTTGCATATGCTGTTAAATCTAAGTGTTTTGTGTTGGATTTTTAAAAAATCTCTAGAAGTGGTTGTAGGCTACAATGGACAGGAAGCAGCCGATGTGATGTATCTCTGGGAAGTGTTGACATGTGCTGAATAAGAAGGGTGTGTGACACGTGAGTCCCTAAGTAGAGAAGGGAAGACAGCTCCTCACTCACCGTCGCAAGACTTTATTGGGTGAAGACTGGCCTCACTGGCTGACATAGCGAGGTAGACCCCCGCACTTTGGGACTTCAGAGAAGGCTGCTGGGGGTGACACGTAAACATTCAGTAGGGAAGTCGAATCACTTACCCGGGTGTCCCTGGATTTCTTGAGGGAAGCAAAACTGTCCCTAACACTCAACCCAGAGAGCCACTGTGTGCACAGAGTGCAGGTGGGGGCCTGGATGGTCATGGTAGTCGGGCGACATTTTGTCCGCCGAGTCTATTGACAGTAGAGTCGTGTGGGTTGGGCGTCCGTGTCTGTGAATGAGGTGGGTCTCATCTCCCTCTGGCCATGACCCCAGCTGCCCCGAAACCACGGCGGCTTGCACAGGTTTCTTCTCTCCTCACGGCCCACACCCGACACGATGGCAGGTCCCCACCCGGCCTGGCCCCTCCAGTCCCTGGACACTGGCTTCGGTGACCTCGGGATCCGAGGGAATGACACCACAGAGCCCACGCTGACCTCAGGGTCTTGGCCAGGGCCAGGCAGGCCCTCTTCCTCCCCGGAGCAGTCTCGGGGCCATGTGTAAGTGAAGGATGCAGCGCAGCTCGGTCCCTCCTGTCGGGGGCGTAGTCCTGCTGGGCGTCCCTGGGGAGAACCAGGGCCTCGGTTCCTGGGCAGGACAGGTCGCCGTCAACCCCGTTGCGGGGTCAGTGGGGTGGAGATGGGGACCAGGGGGCGGCACATGCCCTGCGCTGTGTAGGAGACATGGATGCGCGGTCCCCAGTGGAGGTGCGTTGGGGTGCTCGTCAGACCTGGCAGGCCAGCAGGAAGGCCCAGCGTCCTGCATGCATACTAGACAGAGCCACTGCCGCCTCAGGTCACCACAGCCTGAGGTGCACAGAGGGTCAGAATTCATCCCTTTAGATTGGTCTTTGAAATTGGACCTTGAAACCCAGCTTGCTAATTTTAGATCGCCAGGATATACAGCTCCGCTCATACTGCAGAAGGTTATTAGAGTGCTCCTCTAAGAGGGGTGCGCTTCACCCAGACACGGGGGACGGGACGGGAAGGGGGCCGGGATGCCCTGCAGTGCTGTCGTGGGAGGGAGCCTTCTCTGGGAGTAACGTGCGGAGCCCTTCTCAGGTGAGCCCTCTCCCATCCCTCTCCCCGGGGCAGCCGTAAGGTGGGGGGATGGGCCCACACCAGTGCGAAGGCCTTATTTTAGAGCTTTGAACAAATCAAAAGTTTTTATTAGTAAGACATTACTTTTACAGTAATATTTGATGAAAGTTTAAATTATAAGGAGTACAACTTGAGTAATGGACTGCTTTATGAAACTGAGCTTGAGATATATTTAATAAGATGACACTTGATTACATTTAAGAGGAAAAAAACCCTTGCAGAAGGTTAGGAAGAATCCATTGTGACAGGCTGCCATTTCCACGCCATTCATAATAGTAAGTGGCTCAGAGTGGGAGCGTCGGGATGAAATGATAACATAAATTGCTGCAAGCGGTTATTGCGATCCCTCGGGCACACTGATTTGTGTTCCTAATAAAAAGACGCTTTCAGACGTCTCATGACAGACAGACGGGGCCGTCTGCCATTGTGTGGATTGAAGCTTGGTGGCGAGGGCTTCTGCAGAGCACAGAGCGCCGGAGGACCCGGCACAGTGCGCTCCGCAGGTTGGATGGAATGTCGAGGCTGTTTGGAGAATGGCTTCCTGCTCTAAAACAACAGTCTATCAATATTTTTTAGGTTGCATTGATTTCCATTACGATATTACAATGGAAGAACTTCCTTTTTGCTGGGGTTGCATGCAGGCACAGCACCCCTTAATTTTTAAATATTGCCTTTTTGAATAATAAAATATTTTCAGCTTTAAATGCTAGTTGAAAAGTGCTTCTACAAAACTGTGTGCTGTAGAACTCTGTATCACAGTCAGTCCACGCAGAGAAGGGGCTTTGGGAAGGTGTTTTTCGGACAGCTTGTTGATATTAACAGACTCATCAGGAACCTGACTGGAGAAGCCTCGCCAAAGGCGGGACCCGGGCCCACGGTGCGGCTCTGGTGCGTTGCGTACCACAGCTGCTCCCAGTTCATCAGCAGTGTGACTGGTGGTGAGCCAGCAACTTCAGGAGAGTGATCCAGGGCTGTGGGGGCCTCTGTTCAGGGCTGCGCCCAGGCAAGGATGCCAGGGCAGCGGGAGCCCCACTGGGCAGGGGTGCCCAGCCTCGCACCGCTGGCTCCTTGTGCAGGGAGCCCCCGGCGTGCTGCCAGGGACCCCAGCTGGGGAGCAACAGACCCCCTGCTCTTGTATGATTAAATTATTTTTCTTAAGGACCAGTTCATGTTTTTAACCCTCCATAGGTACTTTTTTCTAAGCAATAATTTAAAAAATATTCCTCAAACAAATCTTAACACATCTGGTTTCAGCTTACTTCTTTTATCTAAAATCTATTCTGGGTGTGTTTTCCTGTATTTGACTTGTTGACATTAGAATAGCAACTGCACCAAACTTTCTTCCAAGCTGCATTAAAACACGTGTACAGTGGATTTAGCATGAGGTTCTGTAGCTTTTCCCGTGTGATCAGCATCGTCAGTGAACCTGCACCCTCTGCGAGTCTGCCTTTCCGTCGCCTCCCGGGCTCGAGCCCCGCTCAGGGCCTGCCTGGGGCTCCGCTCCAAGGGCAGCCACCCACCTTGGAGGTCCACGTTCTGAAAGGCTCTTTGTCGAACTGCCTAATGCCGTGTGACCGAACTTCTTTCTGATTCTGGAAGTCAGAATGGGTTCTTTGAACGCTGCTGTTGCGCCTGGTGAGGGCACAGAAGCTTCCGTGGGACAAATTCCCACATAGGTGTCCCTGCCCTGCAGTGCAGGGCAGGCTGGGATCACAGCGCCTTCTCTTTCTTAGCGGTGTTTTCAGGGGTGACGAGAGAAGTCGCAAGTGAGCCAGACATGTCAGCGAAGGTGCATCCCCCTCTGCCAGTGACCGGCACCTTGGGTCACAAAGCCTCAGCAGGCCTTGGTTCAGTGTTTCCTGTTTAATACTGCAGGGTGTGGGTGCCCTGTGGAAAGAGCCCTGAGGCAGGTGGTGCACAGTGTCCCTGGGGCGCCCCCCTGCCCCACTGAGAGCAGTGTCACTAGGGGTCAAGAGTGCAGTGTGACGAGCCCTTCCTTGTCCTGAGGGCTGTCCCCAGTTGACCAGCGCTCAGCCCCACGCAGGCCATGGGCTGTGGCCTGTGGCTGGCAGCTGGCCAGGCAGCCTGGAGTGTGAGGCTCCACTTGCTTGGTTAAAGTCGGCCAAAACGAGGCCCGGTGAGAGCCCCTTCTGCAGTCCAGGGTCTGTCCTACTGAAAGACTCGTCCTTCCTGGTGGAGGAGCGGGGCCTGGCGGCGCTTTGTATGGACGGAGAAAGGCAGGGGAGGTGCTGGCGGTGAGGGACGGGGTGGGATGCGGCAGCCAGCCGCAGCCAGGCCCCTGTGTTCACTGCTCTTCTCCTTGAAAGACTAATTTTCTGAACAGGCAGGAAGACATTGTCAAAGAACTATAATGAGCAGTCCTTTTTGATTTATCCTTACTTTTTTAAACAAATCTGTTAGGCCATAAAAATGTATGCTTTCAGAACAGGTAAAGGAGAGGAATTATTTATATGAAAAGTTTATGAATTTATTTAAAAAGCTTTCACCCTAGCACTTTATTTATTTTTTTAAATATAGTTTATTGATTATGCTATTAGTTGTCCATTTTCCCTCTTCACTCCCCTCCACCTTGCACACCCCCTCCCACCCACATCCCCCTTTTGGTTCATGTCCATGTGTCATACTTGTAAGTTCTTTAGCTTCTACATTTCCCACACTATTCTTGCCCTCCCCCTGTCTATTTTCTGCCTACCATCTATGCTACTTATTCTCTGTACCTTTCCCCCTCTCTCCTCCTCCAACTCCCCTGTTGCTAACCCCCCATGTGATCTCCATTTCTGTGGTTCTGTTCCTGTTCTAGTTGTTTGCTTAGTTTGCTTTTGTTTTTGTTTTAGGTGTGGTTATTAATAATTGTGAGTTTGCTGTCATTTTAGTGTACATGTTTTTTATTTTCTTTTTCTGAGATAAGTCCCTTTAACATTTCATATAGTAAGGGCTTGGTGATGATGAACTCCTTGAACTTGACCTTATCTGAGAATCACTTTATCTGCCCTTCCATTCTAAATGAAAGCTTTGCTGGATAGAGCAGTCTTGGATGTAGGTCCTTGTGTTTCATGACTTGGAATACTTCTTTCCAGCCCCTTCTTGCCTGTAAGGTCTCTTTTGAGAAATCAGCTGACAGTCTGATGGGAACTCCTTTGTAGGTGACTGTCCCTTTATCTCTTGCTGCTTCTAGGATTCTCTCCTTCATTTTAATCTTGGCTAATGTAATTATGATGTGCCTTGGTGTGCTCCTCCTTGGATCCACCTTCTTTGAGATTCTCTGAGCTTCCTGGACTTCCTGGAAGTCTATTTCCTTTGCCAGATTGGGGAAGTTCTACTTTATTGTTTGTTCAGATAATTTTTCCACTTGTTGCTCTTCCTCTTCCCCTTCTGGTACCCCTATAATTCGGATATTGGAATGTTTAAAGATGTCCTGGAAGTTCCTAAGCCTCTCCTCATTTTTTTGAATTCTTGTTTCTTCCTTCTTTTCTATTTGGTTGTTTGGTTTTTTCCTTCTGGTCCACTCCATTGATTTGAGTCCCAGTTTTCTTCCCATCACTACTGGTTCTCTGTGCATTTTCCTTTATTTCATTAGCATGGCCTTGATTTGTTCATCTAATTTGCGACCAAATTTAACCAATTCTGTGATCATCCTGATCACCAGTGCTTTGAACTGTGCATCTGGTAGATTGGCTATCTCTTGGTCGCTTAGTATTAGTTTTTCTGAAGCTTTGATCTGTTCTTTCATTCGGGCCTTTTTTTTTTTTTTTTTTTTTTTGTCTTGGCACGCCTGTTACATAGTGAGGGGCAGAGCCTCAGGTGTTCACCAGGGTGGGGCAACCCAGTTGCTCACCGTAGCACTTTTAAAATGATCTTATATGGACCCACAAAAAACGATCATAGAATGTGAGTGACGTGGTCATGGCCCACACACCGCCCACTTTGCGGCAGGGGCCAGGATCTGACACAGTCTGTTCGTTTACAGCAGGTGCACATGGACGCTGCCTCTGTGAGTGGCCAGCCTGCCTGGGCCCTGTTCACCCGGCCCTGTGGAGCCTGTGCCGGCCCACCCTTCTCTTCTGCACTGAACGCTCACACAGGCACCTGTGTCCTTTCTTCACAGGATTCCACAAACACGATGAGCAGCATCCACAGGTGTTCCCCGTCCTCGGAGGCCTCATGTGGATGTCACCTCCTCTCAGGACCCTTTTTCTGGCTGCTTTGGTTTCCTGCAGTCGTAGAAGGGCTGCTTTCTCGCATTTCTGCCATCACAGTTAGGCATTCATCCCTCTCGTCACAGCACTGGCCACCTGTCTCTCGGGCCCCCTGCCCCCTTTTCCAGGTGTGTCCTGGGTCGCACACCCCTCACCTCATTCGGCGCCCACAGGCCTGCCTCTGTTTTGTGACCCTGCTTGGTTGGTTGTCCCCCAAAGGGGCCTGAGCCGAGCCTGCAGCGGCCTCTGTCTTCAGCTGATGTGAGAGGAAGTATGATCAGGGGCCGAGGCTCCTCGAGCAAGAGTGGAACACAAGAGTGCAGCCTCACACCTGGTGAGCAGCATGTCTCACATTCCCCTTGTCCCTGAGGACCGTGCCAGCAGGGCTGGTGCTCACTGAGGACCCTTGTCTTGCCAGAAAGCTCCGGGCAGGGGTGGGTGCTGAGGTGTTGTCCCACACGTGCACGTGGGGCTGTCTCCATCTCTGGGGCTGGAAGGAAGGGACGGGGACCACCTGTTGGCCCTACCTGCACCTGCCTCTTGTGTGTAAGGCACCTGGTGGGGCCGTCGCCTGTCGTGTCCTCTGAGCTCGGGGAGCAGAGGAAACGGTAGCCTCGGAGGGATCATAATCGAGGGGCTCCTCCTGGATGCGCCTGCCTTCCTCCGCATCCCTGCTCTTCCTGTGCAGCAAGCCCGACACAGTCGTGCGTCGTAGGCAGGACATGCCTGCCGGCATTGGCACGCTCTCTCGGTGCTCCAGACTCCGTGACGTCAGCGTCAACGACCAGATGTAGGCAGCCAGGTCCAGAGCACAGACCGTCTGCACACAGGGCTCAGTGAGCGCCGTCCGGCGCTGGCGTGGAGTCGCAGGGCTCTCCGCTCCCAGGGCAGATCTGGCAGAAAAGAGGGCCCCACTACCGGGATGTTCGTTAGCCCGTGACCACAGGCAGCTTCCGCACCGCACAGCTCGGAAGGGGGCTGTTTAGTTTGGGCTGGTATTTAGTCATTCAACCAACAATTTTTTTAAGTTAAAGTCAATAGTTTGTGTTTTTATTACCATTGTAGGAATTGTTTCATAGCCTTAAAACGTAGATAGCCTGAAACATACAATACAGAGAACAGGATTTTCACAATGGATCAATTAAATATGTTTTTAATTCCAAACCATATAAAGAAAAACGACTGCTTCCAAGGTTTAACTTCAGTGGAAGATGAGGCGTGTGCCCGCACTCGGGGTGGCCGTGACAGCGGTGAGGCGGCCTCGGTTCGGGGGCCGCAGGTGTGCTCCTCGTCAGCGCCGGTCCCTGGGCGCGTGCTCCGGGTTGAAGAGGAGAGGGAGACTGCAGGCTTCCCTCACGTCCCGCTGGCCGTCAGCTGTTGCTTGAGGTGCACTGTGGAGCCACAGTGTCCTGGGCAAAGAACCCTAACAGCTTTAAAAATAATTATGGTTGCTGATGAACTAAAACCAAAAAGTACACGTGGGTTCTTGGACGTGTTGAAGTACCTGTGCTTCCGGCTCCGTGGCATTTCCCACGCACTTGACTCTGGTGGGGCTGTGAGGGCGCAGGCTGTGACACCCCCCCGCGCCCCCCCCCCCCCCGTCTGCTTCCGTGTGAGCGCTGAGTCGGGACGCGCTTTCAGAGAGTGAGGCGCACGCTGCTCGGGAAGGACACTCCGCGTCTACGTTTTTAGAGTAAATACAGCAATTTAACTATCCCCTCCACCTTAAAATGAACACAAGCTGCTCAGGAAGTGTAGAAGTGAGCGCTTAGTTACTTTGCAAATGCTCCCCTAGCAGGTGCTCAGGGCCCGAGGGGAGGGGCTTGGCAGTCCCCCATCACGCTGCCAGGGCACCGCGGCATCTGCCGGCGACCTGGTTCCCGGTCCTGGTCGGTCTGCGGCCGTGTGCAGGTTGCATGCAGCTTGCGCTATCAATCCAAATCGGCTTCTCTGCTTCTGACCTTCCCATGCTGACTTCTGCGCAGCGTGGTCCGCGCTGGCAGGCCGGGTGTGAGTTCTGGGTCTGGCTCATCCTCATGTCTCCAGAGGGACACTGGGTGTGACGCCGTGCTCCTTCTCCCACTCAGGGAACACAGGGTTCGGCGCAGTGAAGACCCAGACGTGGAAGTGTGTGTCTCTTGGAGCGTGTCTGCTGACGCATGAACAGGTCATTTTAAAACAGACTCGACCTTTGTAGCCTGGGGACTGGTAGGTGTGTGGGGAAATGGACCCTGACGCACCTGGGGGTGTCGGCAGTAGGCAGGGAGCACAGCCTGCGGAGGGCTGCAGAGGGCGGCGCCCCAGGAAGTGGCCTGTGGGTGCTGCCACCCTGGGAAGCCCACAGTACACTCCTGGGTGCGGTTCACTTAAATCGGAAACATTCCTCTCTGATTTTAACGTGTGACCTGGGATGTGGTCACATCACCTCCATGATACTGAACATTTGGGAACTTGTTTTACGGAAATAAAGTTGCACTTTGCGCATCGAAGCCTGTGTCCTATGAAAAGGACACGCCCACTGCTGACACTGTCCCACCTGGACACCTGGGGTGCTCCTGATGCTGGGAGGTAGAAAGTTGTAGGTGCAGTTAGACACAGTTATGTGTCCCTGGTCACGGCAGATTCGTGGAGGAGAGGCCATGCCATGGAAATGGGGGAGTGACACGGGGCCCCCAGGAATTGGGGTCAGAGGACTGGGGCCCACACTGGGGCAGAGGGTGCACGGCAGATCTGAGGCGGGAGTCAGGGCGGGTG